>CAVNYN010269301.1:0-40774 GCA_963692815.1 Nyctanthes arbor-tristis
CCTCTGGACAGAATTTTCAAATTGTTTAAAATCAGATTTGACTTTAAAGCACGGCATTTCAGACTCGTTAAACACCACATCTCTACTGATAATAACTTTAAAACCCTTATTTTGAAAATCCCATAATCTGTAACCTTTGGTCCCTTCTTCATAACCAAGAAAAACACATTTTATAGACCTAGGTTCCAGTTTTCCATGTTTTTGATGTGCAAAAGCAGCACACCCAAATGTTTTCAAATAAGAATAATCAGACAAATGACCATTCCAAAGTTGTTCCGGGGTTTTATTATCAATAGCAGTAGAGGGACTTCGATTAATAAGATAGGATGCAGTTTTTACACATTCACCCCAGAAAATTTTGGGCATTCCTGCCCCAAACAACATACATCTTGTCTTATTCAATAAAGTCCTATTCATACGCTCAGCAATGCCATTTTGCTGTGGAGTATGTGTTACAGTTCTATGTCTCAAAATCCCATTTTCTTTGCAAAATTGGTCAAACTCAGTATTACAGAATTCCAGCCCATTATCGGTTCTCAAAACCTTAATTTTCTTGCTAGTTTGGTTTTCACAAAGAATTTTCCAATTTCTGAAATTCTGAAAAGTTTCAGATTTGAGTTTTAATAAAATTACCCAATTTTTTCTTGAAAAATCATCTACCAAAACCAAGTAATACCTAAAACCAGAAATTGTTTGAACAGGGGCTGGTCCCCAAAGATCAGCATGTATATACTCCATTTTATCTCTGGTTTTATGTATACCTTTAGTGAATGGTAGCCTATGTTGTTTTCCTGTAACACACTTTTGGCAAAATGGCAACTTTTCAACTTTATCTTTACCAAAAACAGCATTTTCAGACAAAATCAGTAAGCCTTTTTCACTTATATGTCCAAGTCTATTATGCCATACTTGTGTTTTATTTAAAGTTTGAGTCACAGAGGCACAGTGAACAATAGAGACTGCATGAACAGTATACAATCCATTCACCTTAGGAACATTGATAAGCTCAAAAGAATCATCAATAATCACACGACAATGTCTATTCTTGATCCTTATATCAAAACCAAGCTCATCCCACTCCCCCAAAGAGATTAAATTCTTCCTAAGATCAGGAACGTATCTTATTTTCTCCAAAGTAATGGTTTTACCATTATCAAACCTAATTGTCATCGTTCCTATGCCTTTAATCTCACAATCATCCTCATTAGCTAAGTGCACATAGCCACCGTTAACTAAACTGAGGTCAGAAAACCATAGATTCCTTGTAGGAAGGAGTTCGTGACCAACTAAATGTCGTGGCAAAATAAGAAAACATATTAAATGCCCCCAGTTGTCAAATGAATAATGATCGATAAACCTTATTGTTAGTTCACTGGTTGTACAAATTAATTCATAAAAAGAAATTAGATGGTAAAATTGTCGATTAAGACATTTGAATTGTTTGATATTTAAAAATTTAAAGGGCAAAACTATTAACTGGTGAACAGTAGGAAGATGTATCATTACTCTTATCGAAATTTTCTATAGAGACCACGTGGCGTCATGTAGTAGTCACGTGTATACCACATTGCGCCTAGCACGCGGTCTTCATAATTGGACCATGTTGTCTCCGTAGACAAATTGTTAATATGTATATGCAAAATATCAATTTCTAGCAAATTTGTGTGACTTTATTTATTTACTATTATTATTCTTTTCAAGCGTTATTGCATGGGAGTGCTTTGGTGCCGGGCGGAGTGTGAGAAACAAACTTACACGTAGGTCTTGATAAATTTGTTTGGTTTCAAATTGAATTTTTTGTATTATTATATGGGTAAATTTCACATATGGTCCCCAACCTTTGCTCATTGTATCAGTTATGTTTATATTCTTTTACTCAATGCCATGGAGTCCCAAACTCTCATAACTTTACACATAAGGTCCATAATCCCATTAAAATAACCTTTATTATACTCCTTGTTAACAACCCTTACTCTTTAAATAAAAGCAAAAAGACTTTCAAAAATTTTAAAATTAGTAGAAAGGGGGAAAAAAGATTTTTCCCAGCTACTTACCACAGCCAACCCCAAGTTGCCATAAATAACAAATCATGACAGTCATTTCTAATAACAGAAGAGAAAACCTCCATTTTGTTATCTACTAGTCCTCCCAATGCTGTTGAAAATGGCAAGAAAACAGAGAGTTTCCCCAAAAAAAAAATGCTGGAGATATTGTCATTTCTTAATTATCGAGTTGAAGATATGGATGGGATGCGTTGTTATGTGGATGGGTGGGAAAATTTTATTTTCCTTTTTATTTTTTATTATACTTAATATTTTTTAGATTATTTGTTATTATTATTTAAAAAGTGAGAGTATAAATGATAAGAGATCTCAACAGGTGATGTTGGGCCTTGGTGGCTCGACGTTTACGCCTTTGGTCAGATTAAAAAATATAGACCCAAAAAAAAAAAATAAATAAATAAAATAAAAAAGCAATCCTCTCTAAAATTTATGGTACATTGCACATAAATCCATGTATGTGATTTTTGTGGTCTACATGAATATTTTGTGTTAGCTATTACCATGACAAAAAAGTAGTGGGGTGTATAATTAAGAAATCAACAAGTTATTATTAAGGACAACTAGAATCAAGTTTTGATGTCTTCGTTATCTGCCGAATCTTTCTAAATTTGCAATCTTCATGTAAGGGTTACTATAGATATCTGGCATTTAATTTAATAGCGAAGATCTCACTCAACTTCAATTATTATTATCAATTAAATCATTAAATTATCATTTAACACTCCATTAAAATAATATTGTGACGTCTTTAATGAATTAAAACTCAAGAAAATAATTAACTCAATACCATATGTATGTGGCACTTTTTGTTTATTTATTTTTTGGGAACACCAAGGGAAACATCTTCATTAATTCACCTCATCTCGAACATGAGATGACAAAAACAAAAGAGTCCAATCAATCCATAACATAGTATCAATGAAAGAAAAATTACAAGAAGCAATAGAGCGGGCCGCAGAGTTTTCTTCCCAAGAAATAATTAATTTGGAATAACACAGCACCCGCCAACCATATGTCATGAGCTAAAATCATTTTAATTTGGAATAATCAATGTCTTACTTCTATAGAGACTTATTTGTTATTAAATAAAAGTTTACTAATCAAATTGTAAGAAATTAAAGTTGAATGGTCTACTTATTGTTAAACCAAAATCCAATTTTCTAATTGGTAACAATTAAAGATTAGTAATCTAATTGCAAATTAAGTGAAGGTTCAATAACCTCCGGTGGAAATAGTTTCCTTATCTATTTCCAGGGATCCATTTTTATGTAGAAAAAAGTCAAACCTTAATACAGTACTCCAAACCAAACTAATCACTAACTCACACATGAGTTTAAAGATATCAAAATTACAGTTTAAGATTCCATGTGTGAGTTTTTCATTAGCCTTTGATAACATAATAGGGTACTTTTAGAGCACCAGAATTTTTTCCCATATATTTTGATATAGTGTGATGAGCAAATTATGATAGTTAATAGGATCAAGGGACAGTCCGAGTGGAAAAGGACATGACCCCTTATAGGAGTGATCCGGGTTCGAATCCCCACCATCCCCTCCCCCATCCCCTTTGTAATAAAAAAAAAATTATGATAATCAATGTTAATGATATGATGGTGAAAAGATAAAAATAAATTTCTGTGTAAATTACTGTTAAATCATTAGCATAATATATAATCTTTATCATGAATAATGCTAACATCTACTACATGTTGTCCACCACCATTAAATTATTACCTGTACATGATGAACTTGGAGTTAATTATCCAAAATAACACTGTACTTTCAAAAAGTTATCTTAAATATCATTGTACTTTAAAACTCATCAAATATGTCACTGAATTTATGAAAATATTATCATATTTACCACTCCAGTTAAAAATGTAACAGACTTGATAACATGGCTAACGGAATTTACTATGTGCATCTTGACCGCTATTTTTTTAATCGGGTGTTGACGGAGTGACAAATAAGATAATATTATCACTAGTTTAGTGGCATATGAGAAAAGTTTTATAAAGTTAATGGCATGAGAGATGATGTTTCATAAGTACAGTGGCATTTCGGGTAATTAATTTTGTTACAACATTATTCTATATGAGAAATATATCTCTAATTTTAGATGATCGCTTTATGATATATACGATATCGTATATTGAAACATTTGCTTTACAAAACTTGAGAATTTTTTTTTTAAATTTTTCTATGTAACAGATTAATATATAGAAGTTGCTTCAAAAAGTAAAAAATTCAGAAAGTGGGAGGGGGGAGGAAGAGGAAAAGGTGATGGAGAAAGAGATAATTTTCTATCCTCATCATTATCCCACACATCAACAGCAGCATGCTCTGTTGCATCTTTAGATTTTGTGGAACAAAATAGATTTAAAATATCGCCATTATATTTTACATTTTCGTAGGAAGTTATATATTTCATTTTAATAGAAAGTAGATGGTAGCTCTTCCCATTATAAATTTATGTACAAATCGTAGTACCATTCACACTGTTAAGTTTCAATGGGTAATCAATAAATGCATTTGAAAACATAATTTATACTATTGACATGTTCCCAATAAAGTTTCTTAAAGGCAAAATACTAAGTATAGAATAATAAGTATACTATTGACATTAAACATCCAATGCGGTCGTCTAATATTGAAGATATATTTCTCATATAAAACAATGTTGCAACAAAATTAATTATATGAAATGCTACTATGCTAATAAAAAATTATCTCAAATGCCATTATACTTTAAAACTCATCTGATATGTTACTGAACATGTGAAAGTGTTATTCATTTGTCACTCCATTAACACCCGGTTAAGAAAATAACAGTCAAAATGTCACGTGGTAAATTCCGTTAACCATGTCACCAAGTCCGTTACATTTTTAATGGGAGTGGCAAATGGGATAACAATTTCACAAGTTCAGTGGCATATCGGCTGAGTTTTAAAGTACAATGACATTTGAGATAATTTTTTAAAAATACAGTGACATTTCAGGTAATTAACTCAATAACTTGCGATAATTTATTCCTAATTTATCACAATATAAACATAATTCAATTGAGCTTGGAAAACAGATGAATACAAGTTGAGTGCATATGTAACATTATCCTTTAGTTATTTATCAAAACATATTATCCTTTAGTTATTTATCGGAACGTGACACCCCCAACACATAAAAGTGAAGCTAATCAGCTGCCGTGATAGGCTGATAAATATACTTTTAAAATAATAACACCTGCTTCGAATAAAGTGCAAAACCCATATATATATTCGGTTTAGGTGAGCCTAATAATTTAATTATCATTATTTTTTTTGATATAAAGAGGAATGGGGGAGGGGGAGGGGGACGGTAGAGATTTGAACTGGGACAATCCCAGTAAAAGGTTAGGCCTTTGACTATGTAGACTAATCTCTTGATCTCAATAATTTAATTAAAATATCGTCATTTAAATTATCAATTTTAATTTTATATAAAATTTAGTCAAATAAATTACATTTGATTTATTACAAATTAACCTCTACCATTTGTTTTTGCTGAATATATTTCTATTAAACTTAAGTATGTCGCATCTAATTCACATTCTCTTTATATAAAATTAAAAAAAATAATAATAAAACCTGGAGAGTTAGGGGGATGATACCTCCCATGGCGTCCAACTTCATAATAATAATAATAATAATAATAATAATAATAATAATAATAATATATGCAACTCAATTTTCTCACATGTAAAAAATACAAGAGACAAGTGAATGTTTAGTACTTGAGTATTAACTAAGTACTCCATTTTCAATTTATGATAATGTTCAAAAACTTTTAGAAAGTTTTGTTAAAATTCACATATGGGTTCTCCCATGTGGCATGCTCGTGGCCGGGAAGTTATTTAACAAACTGGTCTCCTAAGTGGTGTGCCCATGGCCATGTAGCTATTTAACAAAACTTTATTAAAGTTCTTGAACATTATCATTTCAATTTACTTCCCCGTCCTAAAAAGATGGCTAGTTTTCTTTTTTCATCCGTCTCAAAATATTGTCCATTTTTCAATATTATTAAATAAACTTTTCTTAATTTATGTGAAAAAAGGAATAAGACTATCTTTTTGGGATGTGATAGTATCAATTAACACGCGTTTTTTAAGCAAATAGAGAACTGACAAATATGTATAGAGAAATCTAGTTAATTGATTAATCGAGAACCTTAACTAACTCTACATGTCTTGTTTTCAATTGTCACAAGAGTAATGAATATTCGACACTCCTACAAGTATTGGAAACTTTTTCAGAAGAGACGTGGAAATAAAGGAAGACGTATTTATGTATCACGGTCCCGTGCCCCCCTCTCTTTAGAATTTTTCCTATGTATCACGTTAGCACAATATGAAAATTTTCTAGCACCTCTAAAAAATACTGTTATAATACTTCATGTTCCATACGAGTGCATATATATATATATAGAAGTGTCCATGCACCTACATGGAACACTGTCATAACCGAATTGTGGCCCATAAACATAATGGAGTCTGAAATCGAACCTTCGGTTCGCCATAAAACCCAGTCTTCCTATGAAAGAGCGGAGTAACATATATTGGTCCCATGAGTTGAAAACTACGTACCTTTGACGGCAAGTCAATTATTTGAACATGACAACGTACGAAGTCAATGCAGGGGTCTCCTTCCAATGTGAACCCACGGACTTGATGTCATTTGACTCTATTTAACCTGTTCACAATGTTAACTAATTTGTGGGTCACCCTACTCATCAAAACCCACAAATATTATTAGGACACGTTCGGTTGATCCCACTTACTTGATCGTTATGTTCGACAAAGTAGCTTGTGAGCTGAAAACTTCTGAGCTTTGAGCGGCTTGGGCTTGCTGTTGCCAGCTTGACTTTGCGTCAGAGTAAGTGAGTCGAGTACGAACAGTAGAATGGGCTGAGTTAGCCGCTCATGCAAACAGAGCAGAGCACGACCACGAGCCGCATGAACCAAATATCACCCCTATTGAGCGGACTAAAATTTTATTACAAAACTATTATATATACGAATGATGGAAGCATGGTTGTGCACTTGTACGTAAGTTTTTGGAGGCTTGAGGTGAACTACTAAAATTAACCCCAAAATAGTAGCAAGCTTTACTAAAAGTGATTATAAAGAAATCATAAAGAATTAGCATAAGTAGAAGGGTTAGTTTTTAGTTATTAGAAATGCAAAAAGTTCTGATGAGAGAAATCCAAAAAGTTATCCTTCAATTCATAATAAAGTATTTTGAAGTTGAAAATAAATAAAATTTTTATTGTAAATAATAAAGACAATTTTTTTATCGATATATATCTCCATTATTACAAACATGAAAGAACGAGTTTGGGGGAGAAAACTGAAAGAACCAACACAAGAAGTTTACGGAATGATGTAAAAATAGATAAATACTATAAACATGTATTAATTAAGTTTTAAAATTGTAAAGATTGAGAGTATGTAAAAGATGTTGGACTCTTTATACAAATTTATCTAAGGAAAAAATTAATAATAATGAAAGATATATGTTCATGAATTAAAAATTATAGTACTTAACAAGTCAAGACCATGAACTATTATATTATCTTGATAGGGTTCAGTTGCATATTCTAAGCCCCATAGCACCAAATGATTGAATTTCTAAACGATCACAACGTTTTTCACTATCTTAACTAGCTCCGTCAACTGTACAGTTATACAAGCAAAATCAATTATATTCAAGATCAATGTGAATTTGAAAAGATTTTATAACAACCGAATATAAAAAAGTTAGCATCCTTTCAGCCTGTTCCAAAAAAGTATCGAAAATGAATGCAATTTTCAATTCATGATTGAAAAAGTTGGAACAAAGAAAAAATAATGATAATAAGAATCTTGAATTTTTCTCATTTAGCTCCAAGTCTTCCCAAGTCACTCCAAGTTTTTGCAAATTATCGGCTCTATAGTTATATATACTCGACCCCACTCACATGCACCGCCCCTGCTTGACTGCTTCCCAAAGAGAAGAAAAACGGCTGCCGCAAAGAAACGTTCGCACCTGGTCCGGTTGAGGTGCGCAAATTCTAAATATTAATTTTTTATATTTTTTTATTTTTTGGGTAAATTACAAGAACAAACAATCTATCAATGTAACAATACAAATATACCATTTCCGTTCTAAAAAGATGGTTTAATTTTCTATTTTCGTCCGTCCAAGATATGATCCAGTTTCCTTTTTAAAAAAAGTAATTAAAATATTATTTTTTTTATATACTCTTATTTAATGTGCATAGTTATAACAAAATAGAATTACTTATTAAAGTGAAATAATTAATAAATGAAAGGTTATAAGATAGAAATGATGTTAAAATTTACTTTTCTAATACTATTAAATAAATTTTCTTTAATCTATGTTGGAAAAAGAATATGAGAACCTTTTTGGACGGACGTAATAATTCATATAGAATTACATTCAAATTGACCCTACACTAAATCAAGTTAATATTAGAAAAACTCATACAGCTAGCACGAAGTTGATGAGAGTTGAACTTGTAATCTCGAGAATCTCAAGACAGTATGGTCCGAGTAACACCTCATTGACAATTCAAAATATTGTTGCAACTGGGTATCCATTTTGATTTAATTATTAGCTTTTTGACATATACGAGCATTTATCATAACTTCATAAGATTCCGATTTGAGTATGGTATTCATAAAGATCGGCCAGATATATGGTGGGGATCATTTTTGTCAAAAATATACGCTATGCTTGTGTTCATATGGTCGAATCTGACACGTGGCTAACACTCAACATATTATGCAAAGTCCCAATATAGCTGGGGGGGGGCCATTTTCTATACAAGCTAATTAATTCAGAGCATGCGTGCAACCAGCACAACTTGATAGGGTGGGGATTGTCGCCAACGGCTAGGAAATTTTTTTTACTAGTTCGAATGCACAATCAGTTTTGCATTTGAATAAAAAGTTTCAAGTATAATATGCAAAGAAATGCATGCACTCACATTCCGTTCCAGATTCGAACTATTGAGTACTGACGAGACACTCAATGCGAATATTTTAAATATCAGGGCTCGGTTTAGAGATTTGTGATAACCTCAATCTCATATGGTTTCGCTAGAGAAAAGAAGATTAGTTTATAAGTGACTTATTTCAACTAGTATGAGGACTTTTTAGGTGTTAGTCCAAGAACAAAACCATGAAGGCTAGACTTGAAGTAAACAATATCATGGAAAGTGGATAGACATTCATAAATAGTATCAAAGCAAAGCCCAATTGAAAGTATGACAGCCAACGAGTACATTAATTGGACCCCTTTAGTAGATCATGAATCTTCAAAAACCAAAGGTTAAAGAGAACATCAAACGGGAAAAATTCAGCTACGTGTTTTTGGGGAATCAAGAATTCACGCATATGTTCAAGTGATTGATACAATCCAAGAGGGCTTAACCTAATTATGCGACCGAAGAAATTTAAAAAGACGAAGGTCAAGTGTAAAGATACCATTGCAGCACTAAAATATGACAGATGTCAATGGCATAATCCGATAATAATAGTGGAAGGATAAGTGAACAGTAGTATTACTATTATGATAGAGTAAAATCATGCATGAGCAAGTCATTAGAATTAATCTTGGTCCATTCTCCGCCGAAATACGCAACTGAACGTTCCTCACATTGGATCGACCGAAGACTTCAAAGTCTAAGATTTCAAAATCTCTGTTGATATTTTTATGGATATAAACCCCTCATTACATTAGACATTTCCTCTCTGTGTACTGCCCAGGAAACAATGGCACCCACAGCCGATTCATTCGATTCGTGCATCTTGTTGTGTTAATTAATTAATTCATCATCAACATTCCAACGCCACGTGTCATTTCCACTGCCCATGAGTTTCTTGTCTAAGAGGATAAGGAATAGAATTCAGATTGGCTTGTTTAACATTAGCATCATATATTCCTCCAATAACATATAGTAACTTTGGACGGCATTTCGGAAATGTTTCTCCAGATCGTTTTAGTTTTACAATTCATATTAATTAAAGTGTATGACTAAACTATTTATATAATTTTTTCTTTAAAAAAAAATTACCAAAACAGAAGTTGGACCAGGGGAGTTACACCATTGATCTGATAACTACGTAGGTGTGATTGGTTGTAACAATAAATAGCATCGACTATCAACTGGTATCATTCTTTTCATTCCAATCTTAGGAAGGAAAATCTAGGTTTTATGTCGCATGTTGGAGCATAATCATTAGTGAGACGAAGTATTTATTATTTCTTTTCTTAAAATTATGAAACATAAATGAAATAACTAAAAATGAGTAGGAAACACTATGGTAACTATTATACGGATGATGCCAGCCACGTGCAAGGGTGCATGATGGTTTCATAATATAAATTTTTCTAAGAAAATTAATCAAACTCTAAAAATGGAACCTGATGTCTCATATGACAGCCATCTAACAAAAGCAGCTCTATAGAACTCTAAAAATAAAGCGTGATTAATTTCTTTAGAAAGATTGTTGATAAGATCCGATTGGTTTTTAGGATTGCAATAGGGTACCAAGGCACTACTACAACAAAATGTGTGCTCATCGATTAATCGATCGATGAAGATGATAAACAATTAAGAAAATAAATTTTCAACATTCTAGAGCATTGTTTTTTTTCCCCTCCTTCCTCCAAAAAAATCGTCAAACATTAAGTGATGGCCTCTGAGCAATAGTCTTTTGAATGAATAACTATATTGCTTCAAAATCCAAATGCTCATATTGCTTGGTATATATTCATAAAAATTTTGGTAGATTAGTCACAGCACGTTTGATGCACGTGAATTCTAGTTTACTTGTGTCCATAATAATGTATGAATTGTTCTCATGGCGATCTTTTTATAATATAATATATATTTCAAAAATTTCAAAATGGCATTTCAAAAAAAAAAATTCAAAACGAAAATGCATGAAATTTATTCCCGTAAAATCAAAGGTATCACATAACAAGAAGATTTAATTGTGAGAACAGCAAATTTACAAATACTTACAGCTTTGACTAATTATGAATGATATTTGTATTATTATTGGATAAGATGGGCAGTTGAATCCGAGTAGAATCCGTCGAAAGGCCTTAATTTAGTCCGTTCCCTTTACTCGCCCGCAGTGAGCGTGGTTACACCGCCCACAGTTGATGTCGCCCACACATGGCAGTCTCCACAGCTGATGTGGCACACACATAGCAGTTTACTGGGCAGTGTAACCTTGTCAACAATGAGCGAGTGATCATTTTCGTTAATTCAGTCTGTACAATTCTACTTAAAAAGGCACTATTTATTACCAACCGTAGGGAGATCTACTTTCATCCCTACAATAGCCCCAAAAAAAAAAAAATGATTTTGTCCTGTATATCACAATTTTCCATATGTGTATGTCACCTTCCCCCTTTTCTTCTCAAATTCTCCTCCATCCCCATTCTTCTTCCACATGTGGTATACTAGTTATTGTTATTGTTGTTGTTTTTATAGGAAAACACCAACATGGGTTTTTGCTAAGGGCATCTCCAACCACATGAACTATTTTTTGCATCATTTACCCTAAAATGATCCAAATTCCACACCATTTTTAGTCTCATCTCCACCCCAAGAGACACCAATTTAATTTTAAGCCAAATCAAGTTTCTATTATTTTATCATTTATTTTCCATTAATTTTAATTGTAATTCATTATTTTATTTTGACAAGTAAGTATGTTATTCTTTCATGTCAATAAACATGTTTTCTGGAATTATTGTTTATTTAAATATTAAAATAACTAACTATGTAAGGTAACACCTGGAAAGCCAGAAATAACGAAAGAAATATTACAGCAAGAAAATAAAAGAAAAAATTGCAATAAACAAATTAAGAAAAAAAATTGGAAGTTAACATCAACTAGCAAAAAAAATAGAGAAAAGAAAAAAAAAAGAACAGAAGGAAAAAAAAACCCCACAAATTTGGATTTTTCTGTTAGAAGTAGTAAACTTTATTTATGATTGCATTATTATTAGTAGTTAAAAGTCCCTATTTGAGCAAGTTGGCATTTAGGTTTGCATAAATTTGGAGAAAATATATTATGCTAAAAGCCTACAAAAGGCTTATGACTAACTATCTTTACCAAGTCAACTATAAGAAATATATAAAAAGTTCGAGCGTACTGTCAAGCCTTCCTTCCCTCTCATAAATAAAATTTATTGTGTCGATTTCATCGAATCGGTTTTCCAACATTTTCCTCCATACTAGACATACTCTTATATAGTATAACTTAATCCGATATTCTAAATTCTAATCTACTTTTTAAATGAATTTGTAATTGTCTGGTAATTTGGTGCTTACTCCCCTTCACACGATGTCTATCTTCGATCAAGGACAAGACCGCGTGTACATATTTTACAAGTCAAAAAACACTGCATCAAGTGTAGAAAGAACAAGAGTTCCAATTTGTCCAACTGGCCGGTCGACGTTGACACACGTATCGTGAACGAATTCTATGTGATAATTCCTCCCAAAAACTTTATTTTAAAAAAAAAATTCTCATTTTCACGTCAGCATCAGGACATCGTGCTTGCTCCCCACTCGTCTATATAAAACTCAGCAATCCGCGGCCGAAATATTGCTCAGAAATTCTCGACCAGAGCTCAAAAAAGTTGAATCGATAATACAATTGCTAAAAAATTCTCAACCTGAGAGCCCTAAACAACTCAGAAGAAAATGGAAAAGGGCAAGTCGAGAGCGTCTTCTTCCACTCGAGAAGTTCCAAAAATTGAAAGAAGAGTGATTGAAAAAAATAGAAGAAACCGTATGAAGATTCTCTACTCTAGACTCTTCTCCCTTCTCCCTGATCATCGCTCCAAGGTACTCTATCTCTAACTCACTCTCTCACATAAGCATAGATAAACTGGGAAAATTCTCAAATACGTACTTCAATAGTACTACCGTAGACTCAGTACTCCTCGTGGCCAATGGAAATTAGATACAAAGGTCCAGTTTGATCAATTAACTGCCCCCCCCCCGGTATTTGTAGCGTGGAGTATCAAACTCGGTACTACTGAAAATGATAAACTGATGTAAGTGCGAATGTGCCACTCTCGACTAACAGAAATGAAATCTATATGTTAATGCAGGCAGCGTTGTCGTTACAAGATAAAGTTGGTGAGGTCGCGGGGTACGTCGAGAGCTTAAAGACGAAGTTGGAGAGGATGAAGGAGAGGAGGGAGACCTTGAAGCCAAGAAAAAGATCAAACAATTCTTGCATTACAACTGAAATTCAAGCTAACGAAAAATCATTACCACCACCTCTGGTAGAAGTTCATGACATGGGGCCAAATATGGATGTCATTTTACTCAGCGGGCTCGAAAAATTATCGAAATTTTATAGCATAATCCACTTGCTTCATGAAGATGGTATTGAAGTTGTCACAGCAAATTTCTCCGTCCATGGAAGTTCCTCCATCCAAATCATATATGATAAGGTAACTTTATAGAAATCCCATTAGATGTACAAGTAACCTTTTGAGGGCTCTTCATGATCCTTTCACTTTCAGTGGGATTCTATAATTTCGATTTATATTTTTAGGTCCAGAAAGCAAGAACCGGAGTTGGAGCTACAACGATACTGTCCCGAACGGTGAAGGATTTGATTTCTGGATCAACAAGCAGTACTGAAGTAGAATCAAATTTGGGTTTATGGGGCTGTGGTATCCAATCTGATATTTGGGATTTCGAAATTCCAGAGGTGATTAATGACTATGATTATAGAAGTTTAGGATATTGTCATCACCAGTTGTTTTATTGAAAACATGGGAAAATGTTCTAGTCCCACCACTTCACTTGTTTCTTCTTGTATGTGACGTACGCAATATGTCCAAGACATATATATATATATATATATATATAGGGCAGTAAAAAGGGAACCAACCGATTGGTTCTAGAACTGGACTGAAACATGTGTAGTATAAGTGTGTGCAAATGTACATGTTCAAATTGATCCAAGATCATGCATGATCTTATGATCAGTTCGTGTATTGAATAAGAGATGCAACTTCTCTTCTTGTAATTTTCGATCGTGCTGTACTTTTTTCTTTTTGTAAACTCGATCGATTACGGCGACCGGGGAGTACCTATCAAGCTTTTAAAAGTGAAGCATCTAAACAATATATAAAACAAAAGTTGTGATATCGCATCCTGTCTGCATCTTGCCAACATATTATAACTATCTTTTCGGCATTAAATTACTTGGAACCAAAATATTTTTCCTCTTACACTCACGGCCATATGGTAGTTTATGATTGGCTGAGTTAAAAAAAAAAAAAAAAGGTTATCCATATAATTAGCCGCCCATGGATTGGCGCATGAAAAATGCAACATTTCCAAAGGTTCTTCACACCTATGTAATGAGGGTATAATTCAATCTCCTGGTGTGAAATGATTCTGTCTCCTGGATTTTGTTTAAGGAGGGTATATTTGTAAATTAGGACCAAAAGGTGACGAGAGGTGCGAAATAAGGTGAGAATGTAATACAATTCTTGTCCTACACACCTATCCTACACCCTGGTTGTGGTTGGAGGAGAAAACTCTCATGCCTGGAAGAACAACCACAAACGATAACTTGTGCCCGTATCGGCAAGGCAATTCTATTTTAGAAACAAAAACAAGTCAAATTAATTAGGTCCACGTACTTCATCAAACCCACCCAATTTTAATGGTAAGTGGGCTAACTTTATTGCATCAGTGCATAATAGCTACAACGCTACACGACATTTTATGAGTCTTAATCCACAACTAATTTTCTAATATAGTATCTTCATCCTACGAAGTCAACTCTTTTTTTGTTTTTTTTTTTTTAATAAAGGAGAGATAGCTCTTTTTTTATTTTCACGGGAATCATAAGAAAAGTTCATTTAATAATATATTGAAAAATAAATAAATTTTAGATCATTTTTGAATTATACCATTTTATTTATTAATTATTTTAATTTAATAATTCTATTTTGTTAAATAGGGTGAAAAACTAATATGTCAACTACATGTTTAAATAAAAAGGGTCAATATTTTGCGATAGACAAAAAGGGAATAACTGACTATCTTGGTGGGATAGAGATATATATAGTAGTTACAAAATCAATCCTCAACAAAAGAAAATGATTCTTCAGCGTCACACAAGACATACATGTACTTCCTCCGACTTTATTCAAACAAAATTTTTCCTCCCGATATGGACATTTACTCAAAAATTCAAAAAAGATTACGCGTTTTCAACATATATGATGTAGAGTATAAATATGTTAATTGATAAAATGTTAGAGCTCGTCGTAGGGAGTTTTATTTAAATTTTTAATTTATTGAAAATTGTTTTTTTGGAAAAGTGTGGTGGAGATATTAAAAATAAAAAGTTCTGGAAAACAAACATTCATAGTTCGGAAACCAATAATGCAAGATTGAATGGTTAGGACTACGAGATCCACATAATTATTGTTGACGCCAAATTCCCTTTGATTTATTTTGTAAGGTCCTACGTTGTTGAGAGTTGAAACAAATTATTGCAAGAAAACTCTCAGACCTGTTTTGTACGTACAAAAATATGTGGTTATAAGCATTCGATTGAGTTCTGATCTAAAACTATATATTATAGCACTATATAATTTCATATGACCATGTAACATGTATCAAAACACGCCACAAGTGAAACCACAATCATGTAACGTGAATCGATACATATCACATGTCTGTATGGAACTATATAGTGCCATACATATAATTTTATATCAGATTTTTACTAAAACTTCAATGATTTATCAGTTTTTCTACAAATGTCCTTGTCGTTATATAACTTTATGTTGACATCTCGGTTGGTATATTTTCTAATTTAGTTATGACGATCAATATGGATTATTTGTTTATCTAACAAGTATTAAATGATTATTTTTGCGGGGATAAAAATTATCTCTTAAACAAGATTGACACCACATGAAACAAGAGATAAATGGTTATCTCTTAACAATAATAAGTGATTTGTTGTGCATACTTATCAAATATCAAATAAAGGCCTATAAGAAGTGGAGTTGCATGGACATTGAAAAAGAGAGACAATTGACAAGGCTGAGACACCAACCAACCGGTGATACGAGTGAGGGGAGAGAGCTGTTTATCCACCATCGGTAGGATCATGTGCTTGTAGTACACACTCAAGAGCAGATATCGAAGCACTAGGGGAGTGCGTTAAGGATGTTTAAATCAGAGAGTTTGAATTTCGTTGGTTTAGATGTTGCTTGTGCATGTATGATGTAACTAATCTGTGTACTAACTGTTTTTTATCTAGTCGATATTTTCCTCTCCCATGGTAAGGGTGCCCGTCATTTTTCTCTGGAGGGTTTCTACATCAACATATCTTAATTCCCTGTGTGTGTAGAGTATAAATATGTTAATTGATAAAATGTTGGAACTCGTCGTAGGGAGTTTTATTTAAATTTTTAATTTATTGAAAATAGTTTTATGGGAAAAGCGTGTGGTGGGGATATTAAAAATAAAAAAAATTAAAAAGTGTAAACATTTGTGTTCAACTTTTGATTTAAAATAAAGTTATGTGAAACAAACATTAAAACAAAGTATTTGGCAACTACATGAAATTATAATCTGGATTATAATTTGTGACGTAGCATCATTTTATTGATTATTTTTGTAAAAAGTAAATAATTGCTACTTGACTTTTACTTTTTGACTTTTTAAAAAAAAGTGAAACTAATAAAATAATGTCGTGTGGCAGATTAGAGCATTTCCAATGGGGATGTCAATGTCTTGGGTGGTGTAGAGGAGAGAAATAGAAAGAAGTTAATTATTTTAATTGAATGTCGGTGAAAAGAGATGTAGGAAAAAAATGAGGGGAAAGTGAAAAGGATGAGAGAGATATATAAAAATTTAAAAATAATGATAAAATAATAGTAGTAGAGCATTGGATGAAAGTCTAAAAATAGATCTTACACGGGATACGATGGAAGAAAAGTGAAGAAAAAGATGTGTAAATGAGAGAAAAGTGATTAAAAAAAGATTAAAAAAATATGGGGCCTACAATTGTTTTTGCATCTTTATCTCTTCTCAAGGACCATGCTCCAAGACATTGAGCATTGAAGATGCCTTATAATTCGTTAAAGTTGCCAAATACTTTGTAATTGTTCGGAGACCAATAATGCAAGATTGAATGGTTAAGACTACGAGATCCACATAATTGCTGACGCCAAACTCTCTGATTTATTTTGTAAGGTCCTACGTAAAGTTGAAACAATATTGCCTGAAAATTCTCGGGCATGTTTTATGCGTACAAAAACATGTGGTTACAAGCACTCAAACCTCAATGATTTATCATTTTTTCTACAAACGTCCTTGTCGTTTTATAACTTTGTTTCCACCTCAAAGCAACAATTCTGATGTAGCTGTTTAGTCATTTTTATCATTTAAGAACAATTAATGAATTTGTTATACAAACCACTATAAAAACCATAATGAGCCATGCCGGGACGGATCCTTAAGTTGCCCAAATTGGGCTATATATGCTGATTTCTATAAAACCAGCTCTATACACGGAGTTCGACTGTCAATAAAAATAGTTAACTCACTCCCTGTACAGAGAGATCGGAACTATCAACAGAAATTAGCTATGTGAGTTGGCTGATTTCTATTAACAATCGGATTACGGGTAGGGAGACCGATCTGACTCAGTAAAAATATTGGCCTATATATAGCCTAGTGCAATTAAAAATTTTTATTATTATATTATTTTTAATTTCCTTAAGCTAGCAGTAAAAACAAACTTCTTTTTATTAACTATTGAACAAGTATATTTAGGGATGAATTTTTTTATTTTATTCTTTTAATACAAGGGGAATTGTAGAAGAAGGGAATCAAACCCTTGATCAATTGTGTAAATAATCAATACGGATGCCAATAAATAATCAATTGTGTAAATTGTGTGACACTTTAGCAAGATCTTGCATGAACTATGAATTTAGAATCAATAATTGATGTGTTTTTTGTTGTATAGCCTTTTCAAGTACAATTTCGATAACTAATCTTATATATTCTGTCTCTAATTTTTTTTTTAATGAGGCTAATACACTTTATTTTTCCTGTAATTTACCATCCTCCTTTTTTTATATGACTAGGCTCCGTCTGGCAGGGAATCCTAAGAAGAAAATCCCACAACAAGAGTATTGGTAGTATTGGGAATCCACCACTTTTAGAAGAAATTCAGAACCATACGGTTCCAACCTACTACATAATTATTCTACACCTTGACTTGTACAGACATTTTTGGTCCACAAGGAGTAATTAATTCCAAATTCCGCGTACACATTCAAAAAGCCATGTATACTTAAATACGGTTTATAAAGGAGAAATGATATTTGTATATACAAGGTGTATAATTTTTATACATATTTTATTATATTTATTTAAATATTTTTTACTCAATCTTTCTTGAAATCACAACTTTTAAGAGTGTGGGTAAATTTGAGTGTGTGTATAAAAAGTGTACACCTTATGTATACAAATAGCACTTCTTGTTTATAAAGTTCTACGTGGTTGAAATAAATGCCTATATGAAAGCTATACGAAGACTAATTTGTGATCTAAAAAAACACAATAATTGTCTTGGTGACGTTTAAACATCATCTATGTTTTCGCCATGCATGACTTAAGCTGAATAATGATATACACCTCTCCATAAATTCACCGGTTGATAGTATTGTCCTCTAAAAACTTTAATCTCAAACAACTCAAATCTCTTAATTTACAGTTTTACGTACCCTCCAACTTATCTTCATAAAGTGCCTTGATTTCTGTCATTCGCTAAACTAAGAGCATCCATATTGGTAGTGCTAAAGTAGATTGTTAGTGAAGTTAATTAACAACTCAAAAAATTACCTACATTGGTAGTGTTAAAGTAGTTACTAAAAACATTTAATTTAACAAGTTGTTAGTTTTATTGTTAAAGTTAACAAAATTTAACACTTTATGTAGTATTATTTGTTCTTTTTTATTTTAATTAAATTGTGATTGATCAACTATTTGACTATTGAATTGATGATTAAATTTAACACTTTTATTTAGAATCATCAATGTGGCATAAATTAATAGTTAAATTTAAATTGTTTAGGTGTCATTTAACAATCACTAACAACTCTATTTTTTGCTTATGTAGATAGTTAATTTTAGCACTACCAATGTGAATGTTTTAATAAGAACGTTTAGCCATCACTCGTGTTTTTTAACGCGTTAATCACTCTATATCACAAATTAGTGCATTTAAGTGCGCCTATCTTTAATGCTTAGTTTCAATACTTTTTTACATGTTATGCTTTTTTAAATAAAATGTAGATATATACGCCTATTGCCTATGTAGTTGAAATGTGTGTGTGGGTGAAAGCTATATTATGTTATTGGATAAAATTGAGTCGAAATGCTGAAAATTTCACCACCATGTCTCGTGTGCCAAACTCTGATGGATATATATATATATATATATCTTACTCGATTTTTTTATTTTCTCTCTCTTTTTGATATCTAATTTAATCCGCAATTGTATAATCAATTGCCAAATTAATTAGTTTATTTTAGTTGTAAGAAATGGAATTAAATTATTTTCTTATGATGATTAATTTGTGTGAGTGATATATTGCATAATTATTGATAGCAGACGAAAAGACCCGGAAAACATTCTTCTGTAGTTTAATAAAGACCCGGAAAACATTAATAAAGTGTTCCAACTAACTGGAGGTAATGGCCGGGAAAGTGTGGACGCCATTAATTGACTTGATCATCGTAGAATAATAAATATATGTATAATCATGATTTGTTGTAAAATTCTGGTAAAAGCAGTTTTTCTAAATAGACGACATTGGTTGCTTTTAAAAAACCAACTTTGCCATATTCTACTTTACTAGCAAAATCAATAATCGATGTGTTGATTTATTCAATTAAATATACATGTGGATTTTTAATATGTGAGAAGTACTAAAAATAATCTAACACTATATATATACACATATTCCGTGAGATGAACCCTACTAGTCGATTTCACATAAGGTCCCTGAAATAAATGCATGACAATAAATGCATGAAAAAATGTATGAAACCATTTGTACGTCACATATCGAACATAAATATTATGTGGTCACTAGAGTCATATTCCCCTTCCATACGTCTATGCCACTAGATGTGAAATAACAGTAATATTACATGTATAGATAAGTATATAAATACGTTTATAGATAGGATTAAAATGATAATTTTATTCATATATTCTCTCTTTCTTTTATTGTACAACATGTTATAAAATTGTAATTTCACACTCTTTTTGTAAACACATCTATACATTTTTTTGTAGAGCCAGATCTGACCCCAAGTATAGCAAGCCAGTGCCTATGGGCCGGTCTACTAGGGGGCCCAATCTCATGTCTCTCTCTTCAAAAATGGAGTTTGGGACTTGCAGGAGAATGTAAGGAAGATGATGGGAAAAAATAAGAATTTGTGCATTTATGGTAGAAGCCCTGATAAAGTTAAGGTTAATTATATTCCTACTACAAACTATGTTATGTGTTGTAACATCTCATAAAATTTTAAGGTAAGTTGCCATTCAATTGAATTATGAAAATTGAAATATAACAATGTGATTGTACTTGAATGGTTACAATACTGTCAAGAATTATAATATAACAACGTGATGGCATTGAATTATAAGATTGTTACCCAAATGAATATGATCATATGATTGATACTTGGACAATGAATTGGAATCAGAATATAGTTATTGAGAATGTATTGATAATGATTGTATAACCACATGAATTTGCTATTGACAATGTAAACTTTATTTGGACAATGATCGAATAACTGTTTGAAATGTTATAAGAATTTAAAGAATTGTGACTCAAGGAAGCAGATAAGTAAAGAATGTGATAATTAGTTAACATTTTGGAAGATGATAACCTAATTGTAAAGCCCTAGTATGTGAAAGGGCTTAAGTAACGAAAATCAAAACGTTGTGACTTAATCATAAGATAACTCAAAGTATAAGGACTTCCCAAACAATTTTTCGACAGGTGTACGGTGCCACGTCGTGCCACTTGACACAATTTGATTGGCGGAACTCAAAATTAATTAAAAATAACTAAATCTCAACTATTATATAAAGGGCTCTTGGGTTCTCAAACTCCCAAATCATTCTCTTTGCTCTCCCAAACCCCAAAATTCGTTCAATATGGTCAAAGGAAGAAGAAAATCAATAAAAACCCACTAAAACCCCTATTTGTCCCTTGAAAATGGTCCCTTACCATATATAGAAAGATTATAGCTTGAAAAATAGCTTTAATTAAGGAATATCAGGGCTTTAAGGATACTTTTTTCACGTGAATTATTCGAAAAATATTTGAGGTGAGTAACTATTACTTTGATTCCTTTTAATATTGATGATGTTTTAAAATGCTAAGCATGTATTTGATTAAAGCAACAAACGTGGATTCTGATGCATTGAAAAAAGAGATTGATGTATTGTATTTTGAATCATTAGTTGCTCTACCCGTTTTGTATCTGTTATGCTCTGCTCTATTGCCACACTAGGAGCCATCTAATGATACCAAGATGAGCGATGATTAGTGTGGTATCTGCTCTGTATCTGTATTGATCTGTTTAGAATTCCGGTAGGGGTCAAATGAGATTTAAATGTGGATCAACTTAATTGTACATGGTCATGATTGAATTGATATGAATCTTGCGCGTACCACGGGTAATAATTTAACTAGTGATATGGCCCATTCGTGCATTGAAAAGCTTTGTGCATTGAATGATTTTCTTCAAAATAAATCTTACAAATAAAAGGTGAATCAAAGGATTTTGTTACTCACTGAGTACTTCGTAATCACTCCCCCTTTTACTACAATTTTTGTAGATGATTGAAGCTGTGTCATATGAAAAGCAAGGCAAGCCAGAAGTTAGATCATGCGCGCGAACGGAAGTAGAGTTGTGCATGTAGTGTAAACACGTCTTTGAAGCTACTATAAATTTAATACTTTTATGCACACCTCTACAATATATATGTTTTTACATCTTATAACATATAAGATAATAATGAGATATAATCTTTATATTTATTTGAATTGTACTTTTCATTGTAAAAGTTTTCTAATGATTTGGCGCACTTTGATAGTCAATGATATATATCTATTAATTTATCTTCTTGGGTTTTTACATTTTATTGAAAACCTAGTTTTAATATTTTCTCAAAAGCTTAACAATTTGTTAGTTCAAGTAATTAGTATTATATGTTAAAATCTGGATTGTTCTGTACGTCTCGTCCCCACTGCGAAAATTGAAGTTTTCGCTACAGAATTTGTTACTCAACATAAGATACTCGAAAATATTATAAAATTAGCCGGGGCGTGACATGTGCGGCATATTTTAATTGCATGAAGATGTCTGCTAACTTTGTTTATGACTACAATTATGCCCTCAAGTTTTTCGTACCATTCTCTGTAAGAAATTTTTAACAATTAACTTACTGGTTATATAAATAATAGTTTACATCTAAACTATGACGGCGTTGTTTGAAATAAAAAACAAATTTCATCCTTTTTATTTTTTCTATATTTTGGTTATTTAAAATTAACGTGGATAAATAAATAATTTGATGTCTAAATAAAGAAAATATTTAGACAAAAAATACCTATATAGACAAGATTTACAAATAGTGGAAGAGTAACGATACAAATTGAAGGGAGAAAAAAGTTAACGATGCATTTACAATAAAAAGTAAATAATGAGGTCCTTTAAAATAATTTTGATGTGGCGTACCGAACAATATTTATAGTGTGAATATAATTAGGCGAAAGTTAATTGATAGCTTCATTTTTCTCTTTCTTTGAAAATTACCACTGAACTGTTTGGTTAACACATTTGTCTCCTTTTTTGGCCTTCTATTTGATTTGGGTTATTTTTCTTGTTTTTAAAGAAAACATTTATGTGATGTATCCATTAAAAAAAAATGTTGATGTAATCTTGTAACCTTAGGAGGGTGGTGGTGGATGTTGTTATTGTTATTATTGTTATTATTATTATTATTATTATTATTATTATTATTATTATTATTATTATTAGAACTCATGCCCGTGCGTTGTACAGGAATAACACAAATAAAAACTACAATGAAAACATATATAAATTGAAGTAGTGTGTCTTCATTAAATGTACATTAAAAATTAAAAATTTAGAAAAAAACAACTAGAAAGTCTCAAACATATGGGTGATGTTATTCAATTCAATCCAACTAAAATCTATTTCTGTTTTGCACTTCTTTGTTTTTCATAATATTCCAAATTTGATAAACATTCTCCTAATTTCTAGAATTAGCCTACAAATTGGACAATAATACATAATAGCTACGATTTGTGGGTCTAAGTACAGTAAATATTTTGAGGTCATTTCAGCAAACTCCACATTTTCAAGAACTCGGCAAGGCCCAATTAATGTCCCCTAAATTTCAGTATCTCTAGCCTAAAAAAAACTCATCTCCTTGCTATGGATTCATCTGTTGCTGGCTAAAATGAATGAAACTTTCCTTAAAAAAGACACTGCCAGAATTATTTGCCATGGAATTAATGTTATTGTTAAACCAAATTAGGTGCTTCATTAACCCTGTCTTTGTCGTGTTAAAAGTAAAGACTTAGGGTGTTTCGTGCAGAGAATTGAAAGATTTGGGACTGGAAGCAATTTGCGCCAGTTAGATTTATTTTTTTATATTTTAACCCCTTTTTCAAACCCCAAGTCCCCATTAGCCTTTTTAGTCAAAGAAAAGAGAAGTATCATTCTTCCCCTCTTTTTATTTTTAAATTTAACTATAAATTGGACAACATTTGACCATGCCAATTAGCCACCATCCTCCTCATTCTTCGACTTAATAGACACAGTTAAATAAATGACAGGGTGTAATTAATATAATACGTTACACAAATTAAAGTAAAAGTAGCAATCGTGGTGGTAGTGAACGACAAGGACAAAAAAAATATAATAGACAAAATATAACATACATATTTACAGAATTTACAAAGTGTAACATGCATTCTTACACAAATTAAAAAAATATAACATAATATGTTAAAAAATAAACCAAATATGTTTAAAAGAAAAAGAGAATTAAAAAGAAAATTATAAGTAAATGGACATGGTTTCGAATTCAGCTATTTGTGAAACGTGTCCATTCATAAATAGATACTTTTTTTATCATGTGTTGGGCTTGTTGCTCTGGGCTCTGCAATTGTTCTTATGAGGGTTGGGGCTCTGTTACTTGTCCATTACTCATTATTGTTTGTTTATTTTTCGATTTTTTTGCCGCCTTTTGAAACAAAACAACTTCCATATTATTACAAACTAGATTTTCTTCACCAGTGTGTTACACGAATAGAGTTATAGTATATATTTATATCAAAATTAACGAGTAAGTGTGGACATCATTTTATAAATAAAATACAATATACCAATTGTATTGTATAAAATTACGAATTGATATGCGAATTACAATTTACTATGGAATATCCGTAGTAAAATGTTTGAGTTCATAATTTTGGTTTCCTCTAAACTCGTCGTACAAATTCACACGTCCAACATATATAAAGTTGTAATAATTAACAGTCAAATAATTAGAAATGACAATTTAACCTATCAATCTATAAATCTGTGGAGACATGCCTCTACTATGACTGACTCATCATGCCTAATCGGGGGGAAAGAAGGAGTATGTGACAATATTATCTGACCCACATTGGGTTCAGGACTGGTGCGAGTCAGGTTGGACCCACACCATAGACCCAGTGACCCACCAAGCATTTTTTTATTTTTAATAAATTTATTTAGAAAAATGTGTAGAAATTATTAGATATGACAATTTGACTAATCAATCACTAAATCTGTGGCAGTTTGTTTTTTTATTTTATTATTTTTTTCAAAAGATTTTTCTGTCGAATTGAAATAATCATGTTATTATATTAGCTAATGTTGGAACTTTAAAATTCTAAACAAAGGTTTTGTTTTATTCTACGTTCATCAATTAATACACTACAAGAAATGTCGCCTACAGCAGCGACAAAATGATGTCGTCACTACAGGTTCCATCTACAGCGGCGACATCGTAGTATCTATAGCGACGACATCGTAGTATCTATAGCGAGGACATCTATAGCAATGAAAAGTCATCGCTAAACGAATGGCGGGAAGATTTTCTGCCTTTGTTGAGCCCTATGCCGACGAATTTTCGTTACTATAGATAACATGTTCGATGTTATTGTTGTAATAATTTATATAATATATATTTTAAATCCGATCTTGAATTGAAAATTGCTTTAACTCAATTGGTGAAGGGCATGGGGTGTGAAGAGGAGGCCTCGGGTTCGAGCCTTGGCAAAGGTAAAGTAATGCTTCAATTAAATATGGCAGAAACGGGTCGGGTCACGGTGGCAGGTCGGGTTGGGCTGGGTCACAGATCGGGCCAAAATTTTTTTGTGACTCAAAACCGTAGAGTTTATAGCGACGATACTGATGTCACCGCTATAGGTGTCGTCGCTACAGGTCAGTTAGTCGTCGCTATGAGGCTATACGGGCCTATAGTATCAAAAGTTATCGTCGCGAAAAATCGTCTCAATTGGCCTGTTGCGGCGACATTTCGGCCTATAGCAACGACGACATGTTACATTTTTTGTAGTGATAATGCGTTGTACATATCATTAATTGAAAGAGGAAAAAAATTCATGAGTCCTTTGTGGGTCACGGTGGCGTCCCAACCCGTCCCATGACCCAACTTGTCTTGACCCGCCATATGAGTTTGTAGGTTTGGGGCGGATCTGGGTGACTTCAAGACTCATGGGACGGGTTCAGAGTATGACTAACCCACCATATTTCTATTACTATAAATAATCATATCACAATCAACTATTGCAACTATAAGTTTAGTCTCTCACTTGTGCGTTGTACGAGAAAATTAATTTTGAAAAAAAGTTCAATAATAATGAATCATAAAATATTAGACAAATATAAATTATCAGATTTGTATAGCAAAAGTAATAAATATATAGCCTTAATTTAGTATTTGGCTCATTAAATTAATGTTTTATTAATACTATATTAATAGTTACCTGTTTATGTACTCAATTAATGTTTTACTATATTTCACTTTTAAATTATCTAACTTATTTAATATTATTAGTTAACAGTCTAGTAATATGTATCGGGCGAGTATATATCTGTATTCACTCGATACCTACTCAGATAAAAATTTTCATACTCATAAAAAAGTACTCTCTCGACGTATCCTTTCTATTGGTAAAATTCAAAATTGATAGTTATAATTAAAATTTTAAATAGAGATATATTTGTAAAGAAATGCAAGTTAGACTTTTTAATATAAAGAGAACAATATATGTGAGACATCCTAAAAAGAAAAATAATATCAGATAATCCCAATGGAGAGGTTAATTTTTCTTTTTTGTATAGTTCATTTTCTTCTTATGGATTTCTTGTCCCTTCGTTCACAAAATTTTTGCTAAAATTCATTATTATCTTCGTCAAATAAAAATATCGATCAATTAGTATTCAATCCGTACGTTGCACGGGAAATTATCAATATTTTATATAAAAAATTCATTATATAAATTGTAAAAAACAATAAATAGTCACAATAATAATTAAATCAAATGAAATAACAATATAAATTAGGTCGATATTTTGAAGGCTTCACATATATCGAGAAAAAAGACCAAAAAATAAATTATTTGCATCCTCTTCAACCTAATCGTTGCAACATAAATAATATAGAAATAAAGATTAAAAAATAGTAACAAAAATTTTCAAGTTAGATCATAAATGTCACGAAAATAAATTTTAGCCATATATTATTATAATAGAATTACATTATATGTCTTTAGTTGTTAACGTGACGCAAATAAATAGATTTTTATTGCAAAAAGAGAATAAATAAATCTGTTGATTTACTCCAAGTTATTATGAACTAAATTTTCATTTGCAATATAAGTTATTTGAAATATGTATCTAAGTTATTCTAAAATAAATTTTAGTTTCAATATTATCAAAGACTCTGCAAGGAAATTTTGAAAATCAAATAAATATAAATAATAAATAAATAAAGAAATAGAGATAATACCAGATAATTGGTTTATAATGTACTCATTTTCAAATAATTCAGTAACGGGAAGAATAATCCCAAAAAATACTAATTTATAAGAAATTGAAAAGTTACTCGCTGTTAAATTTATATCGATAGCGGATAATAAAAAATTGTAAAAACTCATGGTTATATATAAATACTAAAAAATAGAAATGATGAAACTAAAATAAAAAAAGAATATAAAAAAACTAATAAACTAATATAAATTATTGAAAACTCGTGATGAATATCGAAATAAGAAAAGTTTAAATTTTAAAACTTGAAAAATAAAACTAATTAAGGCACCAATTGAATCTAAATTATTGTGCAATATTATGATGATGTCAGCAAAAGAGCAGAAAAATTACAATTGAGAATCTAAATCCAATTGAAAACTGTTGTATTATATATTATATGATGAGTGGTTTGAACAAATATTGCAGTTGTTAAGATCATAGATGGATCCATTAATGGGTCGAACCGAGTTGTAGCTCAGTCCAGCCTAAATATAATTCTTTTTCGGTAAAGGCCCAAAAATTATTTTTAAGTTGCCTAAAAGAAGTTAGCTCGGTCCAATCCAAAGCCCAAACTCAAATTTTTTTTTATTCATTAGTTAGCACAATACCAAAAATAAATCTAAGTTTACTTGTTATTTATTTTATGATATAGAGGAAATTAAATATTCTACCTCCCCTTTTTTTATTTAATTTCTTTTTTGCACTATGATATCAAATTATTTTCAATTATACGCCATTGTATTATTTTATACCATTACTTATTTTATTTTAATAAATCATTTCATTTCATTTCATTTTATTTTATTTTATCATTTTATTATTTTAATAAATCATTGTAATTAATTTTAATATTGATTTATTTCTTTATAGCTAGATTATATATACAGGTGTGTGTATACATATATGTAAAACTCTAGCTGTAAACTCAAACACAACAGCCTCCACAACCCTACCGCCACTGCATCTTGTTGTAAATAACTCTATATATATATATATATATATATATATATATACACATATATGTGAAACCTTACCTCAAACACAACAACCACCGCCTCGGCTCCACACTACCTGTCAGACCCCACCTGCTGGGGCGTGCCGCACCACCACCACTTTCCGTTACCGCCGCGCGCACCACCACCCATCGCATGCTCCACCACTACCGCGCTGCTTGTGTGACTGTAGGCGGCAGTAGCTGGCACCACCCACCGATCTCCCCACCACCACATTATAGAAGAATTTCATTGTCACATTCTCAGACCAATGCTTTGCTTTTTCTTGTGTACTCCCAATTCAAACTCAATTGCTTCAGTAATGGGTTGCTTTTCCCACAAATTAAGCATTTGGATACGCTTTGTGCACTGTCCTTTTGATTTTTTCTAAGAGCTTGTTTGATACTCTTTATTTGTCAAAATATAGAGAATTTATAATGAAGAGAGTGGTAGAATATGTATTGAGTATATAAAAATGTTTAAAATATGTAATTGTAATGGTAAGTAAAATTATATATTGGTAAATTAAAGAGCATCAAACAAACTCTAAATCTTGAATGTGGTGAATTTCATTCTCTATATATTCTTAATTTCAAACTCCAATCCACCCGCGACTGTGACGGTTGCTATTGCCGCAACGTCTGAGAGAAACTGCAGCGGCGTCGATGCTGCCCCCGGAAGTGTCTGTCTTTTTCATTTTTTTTTCGAATTTTCACACTTGGCGGCTGAAACTGGTTATTAGGTTGTTACCATCTTTCAGTTGATTTCTTTTTTATTTATTTTGCATATGTACAGACCCAGAAACCATAATCAGAAACAACGTCTAGGAGTATGACCAGAAGTTTTATCATTTTGTTACTATTTATCTGGGGTTGTTACCATCTCGTTGTTTATTATTAGTTAATGTGATATTTTTTTGAGGTGGTAACATTTTTTTCCCAAAAGTTAACATTGATAGTGTGTTTGTGGTATTAGTGTTTAGTTATTTTCACCTATCCCATGGGGATAGATTAAAGTCTACTCCCTCCTACATGACATGCCATGTGGCATGTCATTTATCTTAAACTAAGATGAATGACATATCATGTTGGAGGGGGTAGACTTTAATTTACCCCCACATAGGTAGGTGAAAAAAATTAGTGTTTATAGTGTGACAGTGTCGACAGTTGGCAGCGGTCCGGAGTTAAAAGTGTTGTTGGCCGTACATAAAGATGACTTTTTTTGTATTGGAAAAAATTTATACTTTTAGTATATTATAATTATAATTTATAAAAAATAATAATTAATAAAGAATTAAATTTTAATGAAAATCGGTTTAGGGTAGTTTTGAAATAGAAAATGATATTTTTGAAATTAATTTCAATTTAGAGGTATTTTTGCAAGACACATAAAAAAAGACATTTTTACGTAAAGAGCTATGTTAGGAATAGCAATTTTGAACCCGAAACCCGATACCCACGAGGACCCGCCCTTTTAAGTATTGGGACGGATAAGGGGAAAAATTCTTCGCTCCGAAGTCTTATCGAGTCGGGAACGGGCTGTAGCCGCCCCGACCCCGTCACCCAATAGTATTTTTTTAATTATAAAAAAAATTGATATAGACGATGAGGTACTAAGGAATCGAATCCTCATTCTCAAAATTAAATCAATAAACTTTAACCACTTTACCTAACAATCTTTTCGTTAAATTTTTAGTTAATTTTAATACTAATTCAAAATTTGTAATTTCCAATTTTTTTTTAAGTTTTTTTTGACGGGACAGGTAATAGGTATTTTTTTTGTACATGTCCCGTACCCAATTGAATCGGGTAAGGGGAGGGGATTTTCTTAACGGGGCGGGGGCGGGGAGGGGAAAATACATACCCGCCCTGAACCAGCCCCGTTACCATTCCCAACTATGATATATCTAAGAGGATAGACACTCATTTATCTTTTGTACTATAATATTTATTTATTTTTGTTTGCCATCAATGGATAAATAGTGGTTAGAGTTGTTATATATGCTTGTGATTTGTGTATTTGATTGAATATTATTATATTTCAAGTTTGATTTAAGCTAATTTACGAATGAGACTATATCAATTTTTTTATTTTTATGTATTCTAACATTTCTAGTAAATTTCATTTTCAAAAATTTATAGTATAAAAGAAAATTTTCTACTCCGCTTGTTTTTTCTTTAAATCCAACTCGATCCTACACAAAATCTTAGGTCCGTCCCAGGTTAAAATCTTATGTTTTGAGCATCGGATAGACATGCTTGGCTCGGGCTTTTTTGTCCCGAGCCTAAAAAGCCCGAGCCGAGCCGAGCCGAGGCCGGTCGTAAAATTTAAGCTCTACCCGAGCTTTAGCTGGGGCATTTTCTGAGCCGGCTCAGGCTGCTCGATTTTTTTTATAAATAACACAAACATAGTAGTGGTGAAGATAAAATGTGGTGTCATAAACAAAAATAGTAGTGACAAAAAGCCCCAAAATTTGGGGCTTGACTCGGGCCCGGGCTCGTGATAAACGAGCCATGAGCCTAGCCGGCTGGGGCTTTTTGTGGGCCGGGCCGAGGCTGCCTGAGCCGGCCGGCTCGTTATGCATCACTAGCATAGGGTCTCAATTTCGAATCACACATACCCATTTCCTATCTCCCCTTTTGTCCAATTTCTTTTCTTTGGTATCTCATGGAACAAAAAGATAAATATTGTTCAAGAATTTCAATTTTAAATAATATATATATATAGATCGGAAGATCATCGAATTGAGTTTTTTTCAGCTTCAAACGAACAATTTGAGGACTTGTTAATTCTAATTACTGATTGTAGAATTAATCATGCTGATTTTTCAAAACATGCATATATGTAAATCTTGAACCTATGAATGGAGACATTATCATATTATTAGTACTTGATTTTTTTTTTTTAAATATTTTGGGGGAGAACATTTTAAATACTTGATGATTTACTACATATAAACAATTACTTTTTCTTTTCAGAAAATAGTGAATTGTTTTTTTAGTAAGATTCTACCTTCCATTTGTTCAGTGTATTTAGTCAACATGAACTTGAAAATGAAATTAGAACTGAAAACACGAGACAACAATATATAAAATAATTGTTTAGACTTGAAGACAAGTTTTAAAAAATTAGATGGGCCGGATAACAATTGTTTGGATGTTATTCATATTTTTAGTATTGTTATTATCTATTATTAAACTCCCATTTAGCCCACTCATTTTTGAAGTTTGAACATTGACACCTAATCCTTCAGCATCGGAAAGCACGAACCAAGCAATTAAAAACATAAAATAATTAATTTAATTAATCTTCTTTTTTCCACTGCTGTCATAACAGCCAACAAATAATAAAAAACAAGAGTTTAATAACCATGTTAAAATCATGAGGGTAAGTATTTCTTTATTTAAATTTTAATTTTAAAAGTAGAATGTCATTCACACTTCTCAAAAAATAAATTATTTCGCCTGACAACATTATATTTGTATGGTGATGTATACATGTACCTTTAAATATGGAACACGAATTAAGATTCTTACAGCTCAAAGATATTTCTTAACCCTTGATATACGAAAATAAAGATGTAGGGGTTGAACCCGTATACCCTTTGATGCATAACTTAAAACTAATATCGGGATCCTCAATAACTTATTGAGTAGGCCGCATATTTATAGTACTTTGTGGAATAACCCTAAGAAGAATATGACACCTGCCAATGGGAGTAATTGTATAGGACTACGATTTCTATTATATCATTTTAGTATATATTATTAGACGTATGTATGAACACTAATTAATAAGATTTGGATTTTAAGGTGGAAGTGTGATAAGCCTATAATAATATGATAAACCCTTGGTTGGACTATATAATAAAGAAAAAAATTATCTCTGCTGCCAAAGAAACTTTAATTAAAACGAAGTTTTTGACATAAATTTGATCTTGGGACATTGAAGGGCCGTTATACAATAATTAACGATATATATGTTTGACAATGGCTACGATTAATTATAATGATATTGTGGGTTTTTGGTGATATTGTTACGGGAGTTGTAAGCTTATACTTAACATGTCTCATTATCAACGGATGCAGACTATTACAAATATCATAGCTATATCAAAAACATCGATCATGCATAGTCAAAATTTGTTTTTTCAATTATATTATTTCAAGTTTCTTGTTTTGTGGGAAAATAGAGATGGATGAAAGTAACACGATCCGGAGTAATTGTGATTGTGTCAACAACTTAACCTTATACAAGTTGTATGTCTACTCCCTGCCTTGCACGTAGCATTAGGGGATAAAGAATTAAAGATGTATAATATGATCAGAGTCAACCATTTTTCATTAAGAAAGGATTAAGTATATTAATTAGTGGAAGGAAATATGGTTTTGGTTTAATTAATTACTAAATTCACACTCGTACGTTGCACGAGAAGATATCAAATTAAATCATATAGATAACGTTAGTAAGAAATGTTAAGTAATATATTATTAGCCACATTAAACTGAAATTTTTTGATTATGTTGTAGTTAATTAATAGTTATGATGTACTTACTCGATATGGAATGCTATTAATTTACCTTAATAGGGATTGCCAAAAAAAAAAACAACTCGTCAAACCCGATATCCACGGATACCCGATCCTACTAAGACGGGAATACCTGATTAAACGGGTAATTAGCTTGAGGATGAGATAAAAAAATCGACCCAACTTAACAGTATGACGAGGAAGGTTATGATAATTTTTACTCATACCCAACCCATTTAACTGTTTCTTGGCAAAAATAAAAATATTTACTAAAAATTCTAATGAATTGAAAAGTAAAAAGATGATAAAACTTATTTAAAAAGTTTAGTAATTTCAATTGTAATTTTAATGTTTTTTTAATACTTTTCGTTAAAAAATGAAAATAAAAATATATAAATAAATATAAATGAGCCAATAGTTGGGTAATATGAATTACATGTACCAGCCGTTCCCTGACCCATCCCCGATTTGGGACGGGACAAAAAATTTTGATGGGTAAGATAATGGGTGTAGCATACCTGATTATGATTCGACGCATTGTTATTCTTATCCCGCAATAAATTAAACATTTTACTTTTCTCCCTCACTATACAGTGAAATTTTTTTTGTAAACTATGAAATGCTAACTAATCTAATAACGATTTGATTTAAAATTATATAAAAATAATTAAAAATTAATGCATTAGCTAAAAGGATATAAATATATATATGGGTAACTTTCACACTGGGTCCCCAATTTTTCAATTTTATATCAATTTTGTCTTCATTCTTTTTTCGGGCCTACTAAGTCCCCAACCTTTTATTTATTATCGTATTATGTCCCCAACGTTACTTTTCGTCCCAACCTTTCAATTTTCACCATTAACCCCTATCAAAATGATTGTTATACCATTTATTCTTTATTTTCACTATAGGTCCCCAACCTTTTAATTTTTATACAATTTGTCCCTATTATTTTTTGAGCCCATAGGAACTACAACTTTTCATTTTTTTGTCGTGTTATATTCTCATTAACACTTCCATACTTAACATTTTAATTTTTACTAGTACTACCATTAATTATTTACAAAAAAAATAAAGAATAATATAAAACAAGAATTCTACATACTCTAACTCATTTCAACTCAACCGCATGACAACAATCGAAAATAATGGTAACAAACAAACTCAATCTATAATGGTCTTGATATATATATATCAAATTCACGTCGAAGAAAGTTGTAGATCTAAATATCAGCGTGGCAAATCGGATCCGATTTCTTGATCTACCACAAATCATGTGGAGGATAAGGATTTGGAAGATCTGCAAAAAAATTAATCTTTGATTTATAAAAAATAAACATAGCTATAATACTTTATTCTCATATCACTTATTGTCTCTCCTTGTGATTTTCACCCTAATTGCTCCCGATCTGTTATCCGCCTCAATCCGATCGGAGCCGTCAATTGTGGATCTATAAAAAATTAGAATTAGCGCATTAAGGTTCGGTTCATTTTTTGTATATTAAACATGATTTTTTTTATCCATCTTGATCCATATCCGTTACGTGATATGTGATGAATCAAAAAACCCGATCCGATCTGTTACACTGATTTTCATATTGGAATTTTTTTTACGCGAATTAGGTATCCATTAAGTTTGGTGTAGATTAAGTTTTTTTGGTTATTACTATAGGTTAAGATGGGTAGAGTTCTTATTTTTTATTTATATTTAAATAACTAAAGGTATAATAGTAATTTTAATAGGAATTAAAATTAGTATTTGAAAGGGTGAGGTCGAAAGATGTTATTAAGGACGTAACGCGACAACAAATGAAAGGTTAGGGGTCCTATATGGCCAAAAAAATAAAGGGGATAAAATTATATAAAATTTGAAATGTTGGGATAGTGGAAATAAAGAACTAAGGACATAATAGTCATATTGATAGGGGTTAATAGTGAAAATTGAAAGGTTGATGAAAAATGACGTTGGGGACATGATACGATAATAAATGAAAGGTTGAGGGCCTAGTAGGCTCAAAAAGAGAATGTGGACAAATTTGATATAAAATTGAAAGGTTGGGGACCTAGAGTGAAAATTATCCTCTATATATATTGAAATATTTTGAATTAAATAATTTAAAAAATTTGAATATAGATTATTCCAGTAAAATATCTAAGAAGATAAGATACATCATGTATAGAAATCTGAAATTTGAGATCACATCCGTCGATTAGCAAAAGATAATAATAAATCAGAAATGATTTGTTAAATCTGTTAGAAAGATTATTGAAGATGACAATAGATAGAGAATATAATCTCAAATTAATTTTAAAAAAAAAGGAAATATTAATTTACAAATGATATAAAAAAATGAAATATAAAAATAATATGAGTAATAAATAAATGTAATAAAAAAATAACTAAATAAGTTATGAAATGAAGAGATGACATCAAAGGATAAAATGAATTGCTCAGATGTCTTTACCTGATTTAGCAAGTGAAATGAGCAGGAAAATAAAAATAGTAATGACACTAGTATTATGTAGATATAGATCGATATGGATTCCTAGTAGTTTAGTTTCAAAAATAAATAAATAGACTAAAATCAAGATTTCTGCATTGAATCCGTGCGGACCTGTTGGCTTTTAATCCCCAAGAATCGTCTTTTCAAGGCGCGCGATTTAATTAATTAATTAATTAATTGGCTCCAAGCTCTAATTAAGTTGCAACTTGTATATGCTACCAAGGTCTATATTTGTCAATTTGAAAATGAAATAATAGTACTAACAAGTTGCACGCCTTAAGATTTCTAGTGTCAATATAGGGAACCACCTTCTTAAAATAACACATGTGATATATATAATAGTTACAATCAGGAAATAGTCTAGTTTTCTTATAAAAAAATGTAGCCAAAGTTATTACGTTTTATAAAATTCCCCTATTACTAGAATATATTTTATAATCAACAGATAATAAGAACTATTGAAGTAAAATTATAAATGAAAGTACATACCACTATTAGAAAAAAAATATGTTCATAACTTTTTACTTTCCCCAGAATTTTAATTAAGCTTTCGTAGTCAGTATGAGAAATGAGAGTGAAGGATCTATGCAAGACGAAAAGAGTATTTTGCCATTTCCAAAAAAATAAGAAAGAACTAAAGGAGTATTTCGCATACATTTAGCTCGATATAAATATTAATGAATTGCGTAAATGATATATAATGCAATGCATGCGTATTTGAGATGGATTATGAACTTCATGTTAGGTGATATATAGAGTTGAAATAACTTGCATCATAATTTATTACAATTTTTGAGTAAAGTGAATAAGTAATGGCACCTACATAAGTTCAATCAATTCACCAAGTTGATCATGAATCATCGTCATTATATATACAACCGTTATTAATTGAGAGTAAGTTATACAATATTATATAACACAAGTGGTGCCAATTGAGTTTACTTTTTCTCTTCTTAATGGAGGCTAAAAGCCTATACAATATAAACCAGTGGATCCAATTGAGTTTGATATATATGCTTATACTTTTCACTTCTTGGTGGCGGCTAAGCCTAATACATGGAAAAATATAATGACACCATGTGATTATATTGCATGGCCAATAAGTTTGTTTACAAAAATGGGTCCAAGAAGATTATTCTATTTGTGTGCATTGGGATGCCAAAGTGATCTTCTTCTGGTAGATGAATCATTAAAATATATTACTATGTCCAATGTTGGAAGCTTCTATAATTCAAGTGGGACATGGTTCTACTTTTCAATGCTACTCACCTTTGTTGATTTATTGTATACCACTTAGTGGCCACGGTAGTTAAGACGGGGGCAAAGAAAGAATTGTGGTTGAGACGAATGGCAATTTTCTTGCAAAGATAAAATGTAGTTTGACGAGATTAAAATAGTATTATCCAAAAAGTAATTGAAGAATAAAGGAGAGCAACAAATCAAATTTACGGTGTTATGAGTTATTATTTGAATATATGAACACATCTTTATGAAAATTTTATGTTAATTAATCAAGTCTGTTGAAGTTGCGCACCTCATTTATATGTCTGCTTGCCTTACTTATTTGATTATTACTCACACTTTCAAATGAACATGGTTCCTACGCAATTTTTCTTTGTTTCTTGATATGGGTTTGAAATATAAGCTTATTCTATAATGTTCTTGATAAAATTGATATGGTAGAAAATTGTATGAGGATGTAATATTGGAGAGTCCAAATGAAGAACCGGCCACGAAAAAAAGGGCTGTGGGATTGTCAACATAAATAATGCAAATTTGAGATAATTACTGACTAAAATTTGTTGCAAATTTGACTTTAACGTTGTCACTTTCTGAGTTAATTTTAATTTGCATTTTTGTTGCTTGCTGATAGCTTTAAAATTAGGCCACGGTTCTTTGCTTCAGGAACCTTCTGATTTTTTTACGAGTAGGGTTGTTTGTCATAAGTGGTGATCATCACTATTATTATGTGATATTAAATAATAAATTCAATTCAAACCATCACATGTTTTTATATTTAGAGCTTGTTTGATTCTCATTATTTGTCTAAATGTAGGGAAATTATAATAAGGATAGAGGTAGAATGTATATTGAAAATATAAAAAAGTGTGAAATATATAGTTGTAATTGAACAGTTACCCAATTAAATATCAAATCAGTGGTAGGTAAAATTATAAATTGCGTAAATAATGAAAATCAAACAAGCTCCTAATTACTCCTACTACTTTCGTCCAAAAAATATAGATATATTCCCTTTTTCACATAGATTAAGAAAAAATCATTTAATAGTATTGAAAAAGTAAATTTTAACATCATTTCTCTATTATACAATTTTATTTATTGATTATTCTACTTTAATAACTCTATTTTTATGATAACTATGCACATTAAATAGGAGTATATAAGAGAACTAATATTTTAACTATTTTTTAAAAAGAAAACTATAGTATATTTTGAGACGGACGAAAAATGAAAAATTAAGCATCTTTTTAGGATAAAGATACTATCATTTAATGATAACACACTGCTAGATGGGATGGTGATGATCACCACCGGTTATAGATAATGTATGACATGCCCCACCCTAGTACTTCTAACTTACTAGAAGTGTGACGTACGCTGATGATAAATTCCAACTAAAAGCTAGAATTTACCGTCAAAACTTGTGAACATACTAATTATCTTAGAAAATTTTCAACAGGATATCTCCTAATTTATCAACAAAAGCCAACTTATATCAATTCCCAACGCTAACACATTAACATTTCACAACCTAATAATTTCTCATTATAAGCAGTATCACTTCATAAATCAAGAAATATACCAACCCAAATTGGTTCACACAACACCTAACTATATGCTAATAACCTTAGCCATGTCACATTTATAAATCATAGAATCAACAAATCCTATAGCAATTTCTTTTAGTTAAGTGGTGGCTCGGTTCTCGAAATAGCAGGCTCGGCCACAATGTGTTGTTGTCTAAACTCTAATTGCAATTAGCTGAGAAAATCATTTATAAAAACATATGAGTTAACTAGTCTAATGAGTGGAGTTTTATGAATAAACGTACTTTGAAACATCATTTGCAAAATCTTTTGCAAAATCTCATAAGATGGACAAACCACTTATTGGTTTTCATCATTTGAAATATCATTTCAGCATAATATCAACATTGATAAAATGATTACATACTATAAAACATCATAAACATCATAAAATTCGTTAGAGAACATCGTGAACATCATTCATTTAATAATCATTATAAATTCCACTTGAAAACATCATAAAGTCATTTCATTTCAAGGTCATCACAAACTTTACCCAATGAGTATCCAACATATCATATGATCATGATATCAAGTAATACGTGCGTAGACAGTCAGCGTGAGTATAGGTACCTTATGACCCATTCGCCCTAGGCGGCACAATAAATAACTTGGGCCATAGCTAGCACATAGGCCCATTCGCCTAGACGGCGTTCATTTGGTCAGTTTGAGCCGTAGGCCTCTTCGCCCGTAGGCGGCATATCATTTGGTCAGTTTGAGCCATATAGGCCCCTTCGCCCGTAGGCGGCTTATCATGACATCGAATACAAATTTGGGGTTTTTATGCATCATAAAATCATATTTCAAATAGAAACTTTTCTCTGAAGAGCATGAATCATCATTTCATATAAAATGCATAACGAACCTTTCTTAAGAAAATATCATCCTTTGGGAAATTTTATTGAAATACATTCATCATAAAACATTACGAGTTCACGTGAAATCAAAGCATAATAATGTTCATTTAGAAAGAAATGAGAAAAGAGCTCCACTCACCGGCTATATAGCAATTTGGCTCCTTCATCGTTCATTTCCTTTTTAACTTTTGTCTTTACCTGTGAAATCATATGAAAATTTTACTTAACATTTAATTCTTTTCTATTTCTCAGTTCACACATACAATTCAATTCTTTTACCAACATGTAATTTAGTTCTTTTACTTATCTTTTCTCAACCTTACTATATTCTTTCTAGCTCATTTACTAATTAAAGACTTTCTAATTCAACTAATTTTTATCAACATAAAATCTCCTTTTGATCACCAGTCATATATTCCATTAACACTTCATTATTTCTTCATCTCCGAATAAATACATGATTGTTCCCTTCACATAATCATTCTAGATTACTTCATCTTACCATTTGTCATAGTAGTACATATTAAGGTCTCAATACCCACTAGTTCTTCATTTCCACACTTAGCTAAATTATTCCGTCCAACATGTGTAATCACTTACGGAATCAAGACTTAGTTTAACTCTTTAAACAAGGATTGTTAAGTTTTTCCCCGATTTGGACAATGCCCATTTAAAACCATTTTATACTCAATAACGGTATTATATGTTTGTGAAATTTTCCTCATAAGGTAGAACACTTATATAAGTCCATCATTGGTAAAATTGAGCACAAGAAAACTAGGTTGAGAACACTAAAATATTTTTTTCCAATCCCAAAATCCGTTATCGGGTCTGCACCGTTCCACTTCACAAAACATGTCATAAAAACCTCTACCGACCTCCAAATTGTGTCATTCAAATTTTGAATGATAGACGACTCATAGACGATCATTCTCCACTTTGTATCTTGCTAAAATTCAACATATACTATCATTTATGACCTTCTCAAGTTAGAAGAGCATAAACTTCATACATAATATGTCACGCCCCCTCAATTCTATCACTTATTATTATTTATATTCAATAGCGGAAGCTTTTTCATTGTTTTGTGCAAATTGAGAGAACGGGACTTACAAAACTACTTTTATACAACTTTATTTAGCCTTAGAAAAGGTTAAATAACACAACATCATTATGTTAAGTATCTAAATTATTATCAAACCAAACTACGGAAAAGCCAAGCTTTTACATCAGTATATTTATTTATACAAAAGTTACTATACTCGTATATTGGTTTGGATATATTCTTATAACCAAAATATAGCTTCCCTTCTACATGCAAAATCTCCTTCCATCCGCGGGCATACTTCGGTTCTTGGCTTGCTTGACCATTTCTTTACCTCTGATTATCTACAAAATAGTGGAAAATAAAGATATGAGTACAACGTACTCAGTGAGTAACAAAATACTTCAATGTACCCTTCTGCTTAAGAAAAGTGGACTTTCAAGAAAATCTTCGGATGCACAAACCTTTAATTGTACGGAAGGGCCCTATCACTAGTTAAACTACTACCCGTGGTGTGCGCACGATTGGCCAAGACCACACAACAAGGCCACAGAGTTTCAGATTGGCCAAGACCACACAGCAAGGCCACGGATTATATCCAGAATGACCAAGATCACATAGCAAGGTCATGTTTCACAGAGTAATTCAGAACGGGTAGAGCATTAACTAGCGATACAAATGCAGTAAA
>CAVNYN010269303.1:0-120982 GCA_963692815.1 Nyctanthes arbor-tristis
CGACATTAATTATTGCTTAAACAAGTCGCTTTACAATAGCTCTTTTAATTTTAAAGGGAAAAAAATAATTAACTTTTAACTACCTAAAATATTTTAACTTAAAAAATAACTTCTAAGATATTTTTTTTCCTTTTTTTTTTCTTAAAAATTTTTTCTTAAATTTTTAGTAATATTAATAACAAGACATTCTCGATATGATCTCCTTTTTGGGACTAAGATGTTTGATAATTTTTGCCTTTCTTCCGATCTTCTATTTCCATTTTAAAATAGAAATCATACATTTTTATTCGATTAATGTAAACTACACATTCTCATGTAAACTACACATTCTCCACTATTCATTTTCAAATAGAGATCCCAAAATAGTGCGGCAAGCCGAGCTTGGCTCGCCTAGCCTTGTTTGCACTTGGCAGCAGGCGAGCCCGAGCCAAAACTCGATGAGCTAAGCTAAGCCGAGAAGCACTCAGATCCGGGCTTGCGTTTTTGCAAGCCGAGCTTGAGCCAGCTTGCAAGCGGCTCATGAGCTCGTACTTTTGACGAGCCGCTCACCCCGTAGCTTGTTTGTGTTTGGACTCGACATCTTCAACCCTTGTTTTTGCTCAGGCTTGCGCTCCTCACGAGCACAAGCCAAGCAAAGCTCGCAAGCCGTGAACTGGCTTGCCAAGCTTTTGGCTCATGAGCCATTTTGTCATCTCTGTTTTGTTTAGAGACACTTTGTAAAAGTTAAGGTAGAACACCCTAAACCTTTACATGATATTAAACCCGTCAAAATTCAATTAATCTTAAAAATTCGCGTGCTTGTTTGAGTCTTATCCGAATTGAGTTGTTCATTATAGTTTGATGGACTCTGATACCATATATGTAAATGCTTGTGGTTCTACCTTAAAATGTTAATCCGCTAAGAGGAGTAGTAGCCCAAACATTTTATATACTCCCTCCGTCCCATAAAAATAGGCTCATATACTTCTTATGCGTATATTAAGAAATGTGATTTAATGTGATTGAAAATACAAAAATCACACTTAATAGTCTAATTTACCCCTATTCAAGACTAATTTTATTTAATGCATTAAAAATTAATTAGTTGTTTGACTAAGGGTATATTTGAAAGAGCAATTAATTGTTCAATCAAGCTTATATAAATAGACTATAATATGAGACAAATAAAAATGGAAACTGAGCCTATTTTTATAGGACGAAGGGAGTATTAGTTATTTATTTTGTATTTATTTGATGTGCGATTTATCTTTTGACATTAATAATGTCTACATGCGACTGGCACGAAGTTCAAGGTGCGATTGAGAGCATGGTCTATATATAAGCCAACGAATATAAGCAATAAAGCTACAAGAACATTATCCTCAATAGTCAAGCTAACGTTGAGAAAAACTATGTGGTCCTCTTTCATTTGGTTCACACTGATATCACTTGCAGTGTTTCGTCTTCTTCATGGATCAACAAAGAAGAAGAAGAAATTGCCTCCAGGACCAAGAAGGATCCCTATCTTAGGACACCTTCATATGTTAGGCAAAAATCCCCACCAAGATTTACATAGGATAGCTCAAAAACATGGTCCTATAATGTACATGCAATTCGGTTTTGTCCCGAACATCGTTGTATCCTCCCCACTAGCAGCCGAGCAGTTTCTTAAGACATATGACCTTGTTTTTGCAGGCAGACCACCCCATCAGGCCGCTAAGTATCTGTCATGGGATCAAAGGAACTTATCCTTCGGGCAATATGGTCCTTATTGGCGCAATATGCGAAAATTGTGTACCTTAGAGTTGCTTAGCGCCCTCAAGATCAATTCTTTCCAACCTATGAGAAGGGAAGAGCTTGCCCTTTTCATCGAATGGCTCAAGAATGCAGCGCTTGAAGGCGTTGCGGTCGATCTTAGTGCAAAAGTTTCATCTCTAACTGCGGAAATGAGTTGTAGGATGGTATTTGGTAAGAAGTACGAGGACAAAGACATTGATGAAAGAGGGTTCAAGGTTGTGATCCAAGAGGGTATGAAATTGGGAGCCATTCCTAATCTTGGGGATTATTTTCCTTTTCTTGGAGTCCTTGATCTTCAAGGATTGACAAAGAAAATGAAGGCACTTAGCAAAGTTTTCGATGATTTCTTTGAGAAGGTCATTGACGACCATGTTCGAGCTGGAGATCAAGGTCAAACCAAAGATATCGTCGATACCATGATGTCGATCATGCAATCTGGCGAGACAGAGTTTCAGTTTGATCGTCGTCATGTCAAGGCCATAATGCTGGTAGTATGCTTTCAAATACTTTTAACTGTAATTTTTCATTTTATAGTTCGATCGTCTAGCCTCACTTTTATCGTTCCAGGATATGCTCGCGGCGTCAATGGACACGGCGGCATCAACAGTAGAGTGGATTCTCTCCGAGCTCCTAAAGAATCCACGAGTAATGAAAGAGGTCCAGAGAGAGTTGGAAGAAGTGATTGGCTTGGACAGGATGGTCGAGGAGTCAGATTTGGAGAATCTCGAATACTTGTACATGGTTGTGAAGGAAACCTTCAGGCTCCATCCCGTGGCACCATTACTAATTCCTCACTGTGCACTGGAGGATTGCACCGTCGATGGCTACCATATACCAAAAAATGCGCGTATAATTGTCAATACATTTGCTCTTGGACGTGATCCAAATGAATGGACTGATCCTGCCAAGTTCTATCCTGAGAGGTTCATTGGTAGCGGTGTAGACCTTAGGGGACAGCATTTCCAGCTTCTGCCGTTCGGGTCTGGAAGGAGAGGGTGCCCAGGGATGCAGTTGGGACTCATCATGGTTCGACTTATCGTGGCTCAGTTAGTTCATTGCTTCGACTGGAAGCTTCCAAATAACATGTTACCATCTGAACTGGACATGACTGAGGAATTTGGCCTTGTAGTCACTAGAGCAGAGCATTTGATGGCCATTCCCAACTATCGGTTGCACAAATAATCAAGTCGAGAAGAAATCTCCCGATCTCGATGACTTATGCGGAGAACCTTTTCTCTTACTCGAGTAGAACTGAAACCTGTTGAATACAATGCAAATTTGAGGTAGCATATATTTACAAATAACAATAAAGAAAAAATAGCTTCCCCAAGTTAAGCAAAATGCTAGAGAAGACTTGCACAGCATAACTCAAAAACATGATCCTAGGATGTAAGAATTAAAAGGTAGTCAATTCATGTAAAGATGCTGCGGTATCAATATCAAAATGATATCTAGTTCAAAACGACTATTACCTAGTCATCATTTTCACAACATTCATTCATTTCAGTACAAAAAATATTGCAGGAGCTTTCAAGACTTCAATGTCGGTCTGACGGTTGTCTAATGAGATGAAATCTAAACTTTTGATTGAATATTCTAATTGATACATGTGGCAGCAGGAATCACAGTGCTCCCTTGTAGGATGTATATTCCGTCCTGTTCAGTACTTTTCATCACCAGTTTCGATCCTTTGTACGCATTCATGCTGTCACTTGTAGCCTTAACAGTGTAGCCTTCACTGGTGGTGAGCTGGATCCCGCACAGATAGTTCGTCCTCAGTTCTGGGACATACCTTACGGAAGTAAGGGTCTTTATGGTTCCATCATGCAGCTTCAACTGAACTGAACCGATTCCTCGGATTCTACATTCGTCATTAGCTGCCGTGAATACGCTACCACCTTCCACTGGCTTGAAATCGATAAACCAGTGCCTGTGGAATGTCATGTGAATAGGACAAGCAGTACTCATAAGCCATTCGTGATCCTGCATTCTGGTAGGGGACACCTGTTCCCTAGCCTTGTTAGAGGATTCATTATTCTGAGGACAATCCCTTTTCAAATGCCCTTCTTTGTCGCAAAGGTAACACTTTCTAGTATTTTCAGAGGTTCTTGACTAGGACCTGGACTTATTTCTGCGTCCTTCTAAGTTTCTATCTGAAAGAACTACCAGGAACTCTCCAAAGGAGATTTCCTTGTCTTCCATCATCTTAAGTTCCACGGATTTTAGGGTATTTAGCACTGTATCAGTTGTTAGAGTATCACTGTCAAGCTTCACGGCTTTCTTCACCTCTTGATAGGACTCTGGTAGTGAATTGTGGAGGATGACAGCCCGGTGTTCATCAGTGAATACCTCTCCAGTATCTGCAAGGTCCAAATAAATCCTGTTGAACTCAGCAAGATTCTTGTCTAGCTCCTTGCTTAGATCCATTTTGAATCCAAAAAACTTCTCTAACAGACCAATTCTAGCCGGGCCTGGTTTTTCTAGGAACAAATTCTCCGGCTTCTTCCAAACTTCAGCAACAGACTTAGCATCGATTACTTTTCTCAGGACATTATCTGACAAATGTAAGATCAAAATGCAAAAGGCTGAATCATTCATTTCAATCTTCTCTTGGTATGTGATGGTATGAGACAGCTTTGATGGATCCTCTAACGCTTTGTCCACTTTTTGCAGTTTTAAGAATGCTCGCATCTTCATCCTCCACAGAGTGAAGTCCCCTTCTCCATCAAATTTGCCAATTTCATATATACCAGCCATTCTGAATGTATTCCAGTAGTTCTGTGATACCAGATCAAACTAAACTTTGAGGATTAGCTCAAAATGATCAACAAAATGTAAATTGGAAACAGTGCAAAACCATTGACTAAGACCAAAATCTGAAACATGAAAAATTCATGTATAAAGCAAGTGAGCAACATGCAAAGATTGTACTATAGTCTATAAGTATTTATGCATCTTGGCCTTTAAGTAAGACTCAAGTTTCCTTCAATTTCATTCATTGGTTTGAATTTATAGAATATATTGCCCAAAGAAATCTAGAGAACCTTATAAAAATATACAACTCTTATTAGACAAGAAATATTCAGGTGAAGCATTAATAATTATATTTACATGGATCGAGCCGCTTACAATATGATATGTAAGTACAAAATTTAACTGTCCTAATCTTCAAAAAGTGAGTAATAACTATTATTCTAGTTTTGCATTATTGTCAGCATTGCCAAAAATTAAGTTGGTACTCTGGAGAGAGTTTTTTCTTTTCTTTTCCTTTCCTTTTTTCTCTTTTTTCTTGCCCAAACAAAGTTAAATGATGTAGTGAAACTTCTTTTTTTTCTTTTTCGCCCAAACAAAGTTAAATGATGTACTGAAACTTCTTTTTTTTTTCTTTTCTTTTTTTTTTTTTCCCATTACAACTGCTTTATCCAATGAAAAATTTGCAGTTTCCATTTACTGGCTGTTTACAGAAGACAAAAGGAAAAGGAGAAAAGCCATCTTCGGAAACATCCCATTCGGAAACATCCCATCCACATTATTTCCACTTCAATTCTTAGTTTGTGCATCCTTTCCGGGTATGTTTATGACAAGCTCCTCACTTTCGAAAAGAGAAACAGATGGAGAAAGAACATTAACTAGCATTATTTTCCACTTAAGACAAAATGAAGCTCAGTCATACTGGATGCTCGAACTGTTTCTCTCTCGTTTATGTGGGTAACATCATAACTTCTCTTAGTCCATACACAACTGAAAAGGATGTTTTGGGTCCAGCAGTATAAAGTGCATTTCAATTTTCAAACACTAAATCGGGCTGACAACATCACAAAACACATATGCACATATGTTGCCTATTTTCTGCTTTCATGTTCATTTACTACCTCTACGGAGTACGGATTAAGGTTCAACCCATAACAGAATTTAGAAAATTACTAATGAACTCGTCTGCAATAGATGAAAACAATCCACATTGTCACGTTAAATGGCGTAGCAAAACTTCATTAGTTCAAGTGGCGTACAATTCAATTAAATGTATGAATATATAGAGGAGAAACCCCTGCAAATTGACCCTGATATGCAAGAAAAGAAAGGTGTCCGACCACTCGTTTCATGCAAACAAAAATATCGTGACCCATTCAGCTCTAACTTGCAAATCAGGCGATGGGGGAAAAGAAAGACCATAATCAACACATTTGCCAGTATTTATATACATGTCACAAAGATTTTACACTTCCGATTCACAGAGTCACCATCACGTAACGAATACAACATGAAAAACATATGAAAATTTATCTAATCATTTCGATCATCTCACCGTCGTCTTGATACCATTTAACAAAGAAACAACAATGATCAACATAAAATTTACATAAAATTTAAAAAATAAAAATAGGAAAGTTTTCTACTTAATCGTACCAATTGCACACAAGGAGAACGAAGATTCATGCTAAGAACTGTGATCAAAGAAGTAAATAGTAGTACGCAAATACCTCAATGCTCGACGACTAGGGCTAAATGCACCGCTTTCCTTCAAGAACTGTGAAAACCAGCAGAAGATTTTGCCGTACACATTCACAAACCCTCGAGCCTCTGTTCAAAATATATTCCAAACCTTTGACAAGGGATGAAAACGAGTCGATTTTATTAACCGCCTAAACGTGGTTATTTGCTAAACGTTACTAATATTTGACAAAATTTTAAGTACTTTTTAACCAAATGCTGAACTTCATTTTTTCAAAAATAAATAAAAAAATAATTTTTTGAAACCATAAATAAATAAATAGTAAATAAATAAATAAAAAAAAACATGGTACAAATATTTATCACTAGACATACTTTTCACTGATTTTGATCTGATCTCGTACGTTTGTTGACTGATGGCAGGAGAAACCAACTGAAATTTTTGCTAATTCATTTTCACTTATTTTCTATCTAGTTAAATTTTTCCTTTCGTTATTATTTTTATAATGATGGTGTTATTTGCTCAAAAATAATGTAATAAGGATTCTACACAGCTTGTTGACCTCCTAAAATTTAAAAGCCTTGTTGCTTTTTGTTGATTAGTAGAACGTTATTTTATTTTTTTATTTTTACATTGCAAGTTCATCTAACTTCATTTGGACTTATAAAAGCTTAGCTTGTCAGATACATTGCAAGTTCATCTAAAGATATTTCATATTTTTTTATCCGTTTCAAATTATATTATATACTTTCTTAAACTGATCTTCTAGTTTTCTAATATACATTTATCAATTGTGCATGTTAATCAACAATAATGAACAATTAAAATGAGATATATTCAATAAATTTAAGTGTATATAGGAAATATAATTTTAAATTATTTTTTTTCTAACAATATTAATTAAGTTTTTTTTTTTTTAATTCATGTGAAAGTGAATGGGGAATATTTTTGTGACACGCAGGGGGTACTATTTATCATAACTTAACAAGCTAAGACCCATTGTAACAGCAATTTTAAGATACCAAGACTTGTGTAAGTTTTCCATCCAACTTTGCGATGTGTGTTTTTTAAGCCGAGTCTTGGCTTCAAGCACAAATTATAGTACAGACACCCAAGATTACGCTTACAATTGTCAATGAGTTTGCACTTGAACGCGATCCAAACGCATGGAATGATCCTCAAAAGTTCTATCTCGAGGGTAGTCACTAGTCAGGTAGAGCCTTGCTATTAGATCGGAAGAGCTTTACGAAATCAAGCAGATTTCTCATTTTAGCTCAAAATTATTTTTTCTCCAATTACAAAATACATAAAGATAAGACGATAAAATCACTATGATTTGTAATAGCGTCCTTACAAATAGCAGTTTCCTTACTAACAACAGTATACACCTTTGGGGATAGCATTTCCAACTGTTGTCATCAGAATCTGGGAAAAAAGGGTGCTCGGAGTATAGTCGGGGCTAAGGGCGTAGCCAGAAGACGGTTAAAGGAATAGTCCAAACTTAACACCTTCTAGTCGAAATGCTTAAAAAATATTTATTCAAAAAGTAAAAAAATGAATTTTTTCAAAAATAGAGATAGCCGGGGATTGGGGTGGCTACCCCCTAGATCCGCCCTAGGTTGGGGCTCATCATGGCTCAGTTAATGCATGTAGGGCCATATTTGAGCCCAAGGTTAAGAAGCTTGTACTGGGCCCAAACATCTCAGGGACATAGTTTCATGAATTTTCATTTATTTTGTATTATAATTTTGAAATTGAAATGAGTTTATGAAATGTAATTATTTTTGTTATTATCTAATAGTTCAATTTTCTTTTGAGTAATTAGCTTGTTTAGTACCTAAACATTATCTTTTTTCCCCCTTATTAACTCACTCTAAAACGTTCCATCTTTTAACATGACAAGCCCTTTTAAGCAGAAATCATTCAAATTCATTGCTATCTAATTTAGTAACCAAACCCATTAAAGATTATTTAATTTCTTTAGTCCAATATGTAGAGGAAAAAATCAGTCACGGTAAGGTCTCATTTTTTTAGACTTTACTTGGGGCCCGTTGGCCATAGATCATGCATTGCTCTGATTGGAACCTGCCAAATGGCATGTTATCATCTGCAAATGCCAAGGAATTTGGCCCCGTACTCACTAAAGCAGAGCATTGATGGCTGTTCCCACCTAACGTTTACAACAATAATCAATTCGAGAAGAAACCTCTCGAGCTGGATAGCTTATGTTCAGTACTTTTTCTTCCCAAGTAGAGAGTTGAAAACCTGTTGAATACAAGCACTTTTGAGGGTGCATAGTATTACATATGCTTTCCACAACATTCATTTCAATACGAAATAGAGTGCAGGAGTTTTGAAGACTTCAATGTTGGTTTAACACATTACAGTCATCTAATGAGATGAAATATAAACTTTCAACTGAATATTCTAATCCATAGAACCAGCAGCAGCAGGTATCACAGTGCTGGCTTGTAGGATATACATTCCATTATTTATAGTACCTTTCATCTTCAGTTTTGATCCCTTGTACACATTCATGCTGCCATTAGTACCCTCAATTTGGTGGCCTTTGTTTGTAAGCTTGAACAAGCACAAATAGTTCCTCCTCAGTCCTGGGACATACATTACATTGGTAATTGTCTTTATAGTCCCATCATGCAGCTTCAGCTGAACTGAGCCAATTCCTTGGACGCTATGCTCATCGTTAGCTACTGTGACTACGCTACCACCACCTTCCACTGACTTGAAATCAACAAACCAGTGCCTGTGAAAAGTAATGTGAAAAGGACAACCAGTACTCATAACCCACTGCTGATCCCGACCTCTGGTAGATGATTTTTGTTCCCTATTTCTGTTAGAGGATTCATCATTCTCAGGACAATCCCTTTTAAGGTGCCCTTCTTTGTCACAAATGCAACACTTTTTTGAATTCTCAGAGGTTCCTGACTGGGACCTCGATTTATTTCTATTACCTTCCATGTTTTGGTCAGGAGGTTTGTACCAAACTGTCAAGATCTCTTCAATGGTGGGAATCTCCTCTTCTTCCATCATCTTAAGTTCCCAGGATTTCAGGGCACTTAGCACTGTATCACTTGTTAGAGTTTCATTGTCAAACTTTAGGGCATTCTTCACCTCTATATAGGACTCTGGTAGTGAATTGAGAAGGATGACAGCCCGGTGTTCATCAGTGAATTCCTCTCCAGTATCTGCCAGGTCCAAACAAATCCTGTTGAACTCGGCAAGATTCCCGTCTAGCTCCTTGCTTGGATCCATTTTGAATCCAAAGAACTTTTCTAAAAGACCAATTTTAGCTGGGCTTGGTTTCTTTAGGTACAAATCCTCCAGCTTCTTCCAAACTTCAGCCGCAGACTTGGCATTAACTACTTTTCTCAGGATGTTATCTGATAAGTTCAAGATCAATATGCAAAAGGCTGAATTATTCATTTCAATCTTCTCTTGGTCTGTGATGGTAGGAGGTAGCTTTGATGGATCCTCTAAAGCTTTGTCCACTTTTTGCAGTGTTAAGAACGCTCGCATCTTCATCCTCCACAGAGAGAAGTCCCCTTTTCCATCAAATTTCTCAATTTCATATATACCAGCCATTTTGAATGTATTCCAGTGGTTCTCTGATGCCTCGTCAACGTAAACTTAGAAGATAAAATGGAATTGATCAACAAAATGTAACTTGCCTGAGACGAAAATTTGAAACATGAAAAATTCAAGCACAAAGCAACATGCAGGGTTTGTCCTGTTTATGCATCATGGCTCTAAGTGGGACTCAGAGTTCGTTCAATTTCATTCACTAGTTTCAATTCATAGAATATTACTGACAGAAACCTAGAGAACCCTATAAAGAAAAATACAAACTCTTACCATAAACCAGGCTAAGTTGCAGCATTAATAATAATATTTACAGGGATCATTAGCCACTTACAATATGATACATGTAGGTTCAGAACTTAACTGATCTATAATCTTCAAAAAAATGATTGCAACCAACGTGTGATAGCATGGTTACTCTAGTCTTGCTTTATTGGCGTTGACTTATTGTAAAAAATTAACTCAAATCAAAACATGGAAACCAAGGTTCAAATCGAAGGGAGATATCTCTAATTCCTGATTGCCAAGATCAAATATCCTACAGACACTTAACGTAATACAGTCAAAGGCGCACCAAATAAAAAAAATAAAATAAAATAAAATTCTATGCAAATTTTCCATATTAAAAAGTTTGATACTCTGACGGAGAGGTTTTCCAAACAAACTTAAAGGATGCGCTGGAACTCATTTTTCTTTTCTTTTTTTCTATCACAATGGCTTTATTCAATGAAAAATCTCTAGCTTCCATTTTCTGACTGTTTACAGAAGACAAAAGGAAAAGCCATAAATAATTGGAGGCATCCCATTCCCTTTATTGCCATTTCAATTCTGGGTATGTTTATGACATGCTCCTAACTTCCTTGAAAAAAGAAGTAGATGAAGAAAGAACATTAACTAGCATTCTTTTCCACTTTAAGTAAAGTCTGCTTAGTGATACTGGATGCTGTCACTGTTTCTCTCTCGTTTATGTGGGCAAAATCATAACTTCTCTTTGCACATATGTTTCCCATTTTCTGATTTCATTTGCATTTAATATCGCTAAGGGTTAAGTCTTATCCCATAACAGAACAATTACTGATGAATTCATCTGCAATAGATGAAAATAATCCATATTATCATGTTAAATCACATACCAAAACTTCATAATTTCAAGTCGCTTACAGTTCAATTAAATGTATGCATATACACAGGAGAAACCTCTGCAGATCGACTCTGACATGCAACTATGCCGGAACAGAAGGGCGGCCCTGCCGCTTGTTTTATGCAAACAGAAATATTGCGACCCATTCTGCGCAAAATTGCAATCCGGCGATGGGGGAAAAAGAAAGACCACCGTGAACACATTTATAGTATTCCCATATCTGTTACAAAGATTTCACACTTCCGATTGGACCGATTCACAGGGTCAGCATCAAGCAACAATTCTATATGCAAAATTCTACAATCATTTCAACATCATCTTGATACTAATGCACGAGCAACAATGATCAATGTAAAATTTACCCCAAATCATACATTGCGCACAACATAAGAGGAACTAAAAAGTCATGCTAAGAATTTATGATCAAAGAAGTATGTAGTATGTAAATACCCCTAATCCTCGACGACTATGTACTGCTTTCCTCCAAAAGAACTGTGAAAACCCGCACAAGATTTTGCCGTTCACACCCACAAACCCTCTGGCCTCTCCAATAGAGCTCGTTTGATTCTATTTACTTGGGAATTTATAATGTGGCGGGAGGTAGAATGTGTATTAGAAATATAAAAATGTGTGAAATATATGGTTGTAATTGAATAGTTATCAAATTAAATATCAAATTAGTGGTAGATAAATTTATAAATTGGGAGAATAAAGGGGAACAAACAAGCATATATTCAGTCCGTTTATTAATCGCCTATGATTAATGTAGAAAAAACCCAAATTCCCCACAAACTCAAATAATGTATGTTTTTTTTGGGTTGAAAATGTTACTTTGAGGGGCGGGGGAGCCAAATGAGGGGTGGCTTTTTTCCCGTTCATTCAATTTATTCCACTCTCATTTTAATCTAATAAAATATATTTATGTGTCTAATTTATATTCCTACTTTTTCCCCTTACATATTATTTAAAAATAGATTTTTTCCCTCTAATTTTTTCCTTTTTATTTTTTTCCTCTCGACTTTTTCCCTAATATTAATCTTACTTTAAATGCGGTGTTTAACCAAAAAAAAAAAACAGGGATATTTTTAACCAAATAGCTTAAAGAGTTGTGTACTGCTACTGTTCATTTCCACTCCTGTCCTGTTCAGAAATCGATTTTTCCAATAAAGTTGAAATGATGTATAGTCAAGGTCGAATATCATGACTCAAAGTTTAACATGAGAGAGATACACACAAAAAAAATTGATGAGTCTCATATGTTTCCTATTTTTTTCTTTTAATCACTTTAATATCTTTTACCCCACTTTTTCTTCACTTTTTCTTCATAGTGCGAAGTGTAATGTCATATATCTATATTCTTCTTCACCATGTCAACTATTATTTTATTTTTTTAATTTGTCCTTATCTCTCTCCTCTTTTTTGAATTTCCCTCTCTTTTTCTTCAATTTTCTCTCTCTTTCCACTCAATTTCTCTCTCCGTTTTCTCTATATCTCTCTCATGTTGAATTTTGAGTCATGACATTCAATCTTAACTATGCATTAAAGATGCTCTCATCTTATAGACCGGGACTTGTCCATAAATGCTTCCAAACAAAGCTCTGAAAAGTTACTGAAAATCTCCAGTGAAAACCCCATCTTACCCTTCAAGTGATACAATAATGTAGGTTAATTTACGCAAATAGACGATATCGTTTAAGGTCATCGTGTAAATAGACTATATAGTTTTCAACTTGGCTTTATCAGCTTTTAAAGTATCACGGTTCATTATAACGAAGACTTTATTGTCCAAATTTGTCAATTTTTGCTATTAAAATAACATTTTTACCCTTTATTTCAACTAAAACATAAAAAAACATAATTTTATATTTATTTCTATCATTTTTCTGATTTTCTCGTTCCACGACTCCTGCATTTTCTCGCAACTGTTAAGCCCAGGCAGCCATGTATCCTTCAACCCTGTACTTCTTTGCCTCGTCCACAGCATTATTCCACACCCACAAAAATTCAAATTTTAGAATTTCCCAAAGCTCACCAATTTTACTGAAATGAAGCTTCATTAATCTTGTGTTCTTGAAACTATGAGAATCGTAGGCCATGAATATAGCTTTTTTCGACATCAGGACAAGCATAGCAATGCTACTTAATTTTACCGTATTCATTATTTTCAAAAAACCATGCGCACACATTCAAATCCTGCAAAATTATGAAAACAAATAATTTCTCCTGCAAAATCAAAGTCTACTAAATTTTATGTTTTAATTGAAATCAAGGGTAACCAAGATTATTTTAACAATAAAATTGACAATTTTGACTGCTAAGGTCCTTTTTGCAATAGTGATACTTTAAAGTTGAAAATGTCACGTTGAAAATTATAGGGTCAATTTCCACATTCACAGTAAACAATAGGGTCATTTGCAAAAGTTAGCCAAAGAGTGTAAGTGGAGGGATGAAAACGTAACTGGAAAGAGAGTGCATTGATTGAGGTCGATATCGGACCTACATTCCAACAAAAAAAAAAATCTTTTTTCCTCCCTTTTCTAAAGAACGATTATATCGTTAGAGAGTAGGTTTGATTTTCATTATTTAGCTAAATTTAGAGAAATCATATCATATAATATATAATATAATAGTTTTCAATTGGATTTGAGTTCTCAATTACAATTTTTTCACTTTTTTGCTGAATTGATTTTATTTTTCAAGTTTTAAAATTTAAATTTTTCTTATTTGGATATTTATTACGAGTTTTCAATAATTTATATTAGTTTATTATTTTTTTATATTCCTTTTTTATTTTAGTTTCATCATTTCTATTTTTTTAGTATTTATATATAATTATGAGTTTTTACAAATTTTTATTATCCGCTACCTATGTAAATTTGATGGCAAATAACTATTCAATTTCTTATGAATTAGTATTTTTTAGAATTATTCTTCCCGTTACTGAACTATTCAAAAATGAGCGCATTATAAACTAATGGTATGATATTATCTCTATTTATTTATTATTTATATTTGTTTGATTTTCAAAATTTCATTTTCAGAGTCCTTGATAATATCAAAACCAAAATTTATTTCAAAATAACTTAGAAACATATTTCAAATAACTTATATTATAACTGAAAACTTAGTTCAGAATAATTTGGAGCAAATCAACTAATTTATTTATTCTTCTTTTTTTTTGCAATAAAAATTCATTTATTTGCGTCACACTAATAACTAAAGACACATAATGTAATTCTATTATAATATTATATGACCAAAATTTATTTTCTTGACATCTATGATCTATTTTGAAAATCTTTGTAACTATTTTTTAATCTTTGTTTCTATATCATTTATGTTGCAACGATTAGGTTGTAGATAATGCAAATAAATTATTTTTTAGTTTTTTTCTCCATAGATGTGAAGCTTTCAAAACGACTGAATTTATATTGTTATTTCATTTGATTTAATTATTATTGTGACTATTTATTATTTTTTGTAATTTATGTAATGAATTTTTTTATATGAAATATTGAGAATTCCCTGTGCAACGTACGTGTTGAATACTAATTGATCGATATTTTTATTTGACGAAGATAATAATGAATTTTAGCGAAAATTTTCTGAACAAAGTGACAAGAAATCCACAAGAAGAAAATGAACTACACAAAAAAGAAAAATTAACCTTTTCATTGCGATTATGTGATATTATTTCCTTTTTAAGATGTCTCACACATATGGTCATCTTTATATTAAAAAGTCTAACTTGCATTTCTTTACAAATATATCTCTATTTAATATTTTAATTATAATTATCAATTTTGAATTTTACTCATAGAAAGGATACGTCGAGAGAGTACTTTCTTATGTGTATGAAAATTTTTATCTGAACGGGTATCAAGTGAATACAAGTATATACTCGCACGATACATATTATTGGACTGTTAATTAATAATATTAAATAAGTTAGATGATTTAAAAGTGAAATATAGTAAAACATTAATTGAGTACATAAACAGAAAAGTATTAATATAGTATTAATAAAATAGATCATTTAATGAGTCAAATACTAAATTAAAAATATATATTTATTATTTTTGCTATTCAAATCTAATAATGTGTATTTATCTAATATTTTATTATTCATTATTATAAACTTTTTTGAAAATTAATCTTCCCGTACAACGCACGAGTGAGAAACTAAACTTATAGTTGTAATACTTGATTGTGATATGATTATTTATAGCGATGGAAATATGGAGGGGTAGTCATATTCTATACCCGTCCTATGAGTCTTGAAGTCACACAGATCCACCCCAAACCTACAAATTCATATAGCTTGTTAAGACAAGTTGGGTCATGGGACAGGTTAGGACGCCACCATGACCCATAAAAGGACTTATGAATTTTTTTCCCCTTTCAATTAATGTTATGTGCAACGTATTATTAATTGATGAACGTTGAATAAAACAAAACCTTTATAAAAATAATATAATAAAAAAATAAAAATAATAGGGCAACGATTTCATGGTCGATTAGTCAAATTTCCATCGCTAATGATTTCTACACATTTTTCTAAATAAATTTATTAAAAATAAAAAACACCTAGTGGGTCACGGGGTCTATGGTGTAGGTCCAACCTAACTAACACCGCCTTGGACTCATGGTGGGTCAGATAATGTTGCCTCATACTCCTTCTTTTGCCCCACTTAGGCGTGATGAGTCAATCATATTAGAGACATGTCTCCATGGGTTTATAGATTGATGAGTCAAATTGTCATCTATAATTATTTGACTGCTAATTAGATCACTTTATATAAGTTAGATGTGTGAATTTGTACGATAAGTTTGGAGAAGACCAGAATTATGAACTCTGACATTTTATTACGAATATTCCATGGTAAATTGTAAGTCGCATATCAATTCGTAATTTTATACAATAAAACTGGTATATTGTACCTTATTTATAAAATGATATCTACACTCACACGTCAATTTTGATATGAATGTATACTATAACTCTACCCATATAACGCACGGGTGAAAAAAATCTAGTTATAATGGGAAAGAGATAGAATATGTATTGAAAATGTAAAATAATTTGAAATATGTGATTGAAATTGAACAGTTATCAAATCAAACGTTAAATCAGTTATAGATAAAATTATAAATGGGGAGAATAATGAGAATCAAATAAGTTAATAATATATCCATTGTAAATCCATATAAATATATGCCTACTGAAATATAGTATAACCTCCACATGGTGAAAAATTAACAATATAAATTCCTATACAAAGGAATACATTACACAAAAGTGATCTCCATACAGGGAAAAATCAACATGTATGGAAAAATCAACAACACAAACTCCTATATGAGAGAATACACATTACAAATAAATTGTAAAAAAATACCACATGTGAAGGAGTCAAACTTCAGACCTCTTTATCACAGAATCCCAACCTAGTCCCCTAACCAAACGGATTAGGCTTCATTGCCTAATTTTTCCCTTATAAGAGTATAATGGAGAAATTCTATATATATATATATATATATATATTATTTAATAATATTTAAACTATATTTAAAAAAAAAAGTATCATATATTTTGCGACATACTAAAAAGAAATATAGTTATTTTTATGAGATGAATGAAAGTAGTAATTTTATTTATTTTTAATTTAGCTCTCTTCATAGCTATCGTCTAAACCAATAATTGATAGACACATGTCTCACTACTTTCACAATCCACATTATTCATTAGAGATACTTTACTATATTTTTCAATTATGTTTGACATACACACAGACACACACATCAGAGTGGAAGGTGTGCCATTGTATGCCCTAAAGCAATTCTAGCGTTTGGGAAAGAAGGGGGTAATTGGTGTAAAAGGTCCACACATTGGACAAAAGGTCCACACATTTGGACACTTTTGTGCAATTGATCTCTATCTATGCATTTTTGACAATTTCACCACTGACATCATGTTCTATTAGCACAAATTATCCTTGGTGCTAAATTTATCCTTAATTATAAGGGTATTTTTCTCCGCATATGCTATAAAGTCAAAAATATGCAAATTAGGTTCCAAAATAATGATCATTGTTTAAAAAATAAAAATAAACAAATATCATAAAATAAAACCAAAAAAAAATAAAAAGAGAAAAGAAATCGCTTGACTGACCGAATTAGTAGTTTTGTGCCTTCAATAACTAATTGAAATAACTAATTATTTTTTAAGAACTATTTCATTTTATATCTTTGTTGAATTAATTAGTCTGATTAGTTCATTTAAATCTTTGTTTAATCAATAATCTAAATTAGGTTAGGACTCTATTTGAATTGAATCTTGAAGTATTGTAATTAGAGATGAATTTAGTATTAAGGATGATTTGTGCTGATACAAGTTATAGGTGGGGTGAAGTTGTCAAAGATGCATACGTGGAGAGCAACTTCACAAGAGCATTTAAAGGTAGGGACTTTTTGCACCAATTACTAGAAATTTTGTGAATTGCAGTGTGGAAAATACGCTTGGCAAGCTTTAATTGGACGTGTCACATTTTCCGTCCTTCCAACCATGCATAATTTTGGTAAGGGAAAGGATGCGGATTATGCTACACGTACAGAATTAGAAATATTCAGAATAAACCAGAATGAGATTACCCAATTGTTAGAAAAATATGGTACCATTTATCCTTTATCCAATTTACCATACAAAATTACAACCCCGTCTCCTTTCCTCGATGGTAGAGACGAGAGAGAGAAAATCCACACCCATGTTCTCTCCATCTTTAAAATGCTCTTTCAACAAATGGTCGTTGTCTCGTTGTCACCGGGAGTCATCGTTTCCAAAAGCATGAAACAAATACGCACGAATCTCATCCCATAAATTTGTAACGATTAAAATTTGTTTGCTTGTCCACTACTACAGAATTTGACAAAACAATGGGGAATACACGTTGGTTCATAGAAAAAATGACGCGTAACCACAATACAGTAGTAATTTTGAAATTATTAGTATTAGTATATACATCGGTTCATCTGAAGAATCGACATATAAAGTGTAAAAAAACCATAAGAGTAAATTGCAAACTGACAAATGACACATATACTTAACAATAAACATCGGTTCCTCCTTAGGAATACTTAACAATAGACGTCAATTCCTCTATAGGAACCGACGTGTATTTCATAAGGCAAAAGAAAAAGAGCTGGTAGTGGCAGGCCACATTGACCTTTCTTCCTCTACATCTCTAACACGGTTGAAATTTCCCGGTGCTTCTCTGACAGGGTTGCAGCTCTCCATTTTCAAAGTCGTACTCAATATTCAAACTATTTTGGACCACAAAATTTCAACTACTCCTCTCCTTCTACTCTCTCATGTACTTGTGCTCCTTCTAAAAGGTAAAACCCATTTCAAGAAATGGAGCTGTGTGTTACTCAAAGAATGTCATCATTCCGACCACTATTTTTTTACAGCTTTTCTACTCGTTTCTTCCTTCCATTTTTCATCCTCAGTAGTCATAGAATCACATGCCCCCACTCTAGCAACACTTGACAATACAGGTACTAAGTTCTTAGAAGATTTTGCTTGGTTTATATGTGTTTGTTACTCATTTTCTCGGAAAATCTGCAAGAGAAAATGGAGTTGTTTTTCTTGGGGAAAAAGTGAGAGATTTCTTGATGAGGAGGACGACGAGCCAGGAGAAGGATATGTTCAACGGGCGAGATTTCTTGGAAGATTTGAGCTTGTGTTCAACAGGCAGATAGTCAAGAAGAATGTTTGTTCGTTGCTTTATCTTATTGAGTTGATGTAATAACTAGTAAAGGCCTTTTTATTTATTTTTTTCGTAAAAATTCCACGAGAAGGAATTTGCTTTACCAAACCATTAATTTCATCTAGTGAATTCACGTTTTCGTGCAGTGTGTAGGTTTGTAATATATGTGTGCATGAGTTCCGTCTATTTTTTTTTTTCAGTTTACATTCTCTGTTGAATAGGTGTACTACAACCGGCACCTATTGTTTATTTTTTTTTTTAAATTGACTTTAGTCGTCAGTTTTTATGAATCAACCAACGGCTATTGCTAACTTTAGGCGTTGGCCAACAACCGACGTGTATACCTTGAGAATGGGCGTCTCTTATTTAAGCGTCACCATCACAACAGACGCATATTCATCATTACAACCGACGCCTATTATGTTTTTTATAGTAGTGATCATTGCCGTTTAGCAACATTTTATGTTTTATAATATTCATTAATAGTTCATTCCCCATCCAGCTTTATAATGCGTATATTGTTCAAGAATTATGATGTGGTAAAGAACTCATAACTGGTCTCAAATTTGACTCCGGGAAATTTTCCTCTATAAAAATGCTTCGATTTTCAGCTTATGAGTTTTCACCCTTGCACTGACTTTGTTGGAATTAGAATTGACAATCCTAGCTCTGTAGATTTCTGGCAGAAATATCCCGACGTTCGTAAACATTCTTCTTAGCTCATGAACTGTTGCGACCAATCTCTCACGTAATACTTATCTGACTCGCAAGATCTAGGGAATGACAGGTGTGCAAGGTTTAAGAGCTGTGATCTTTCTCACTTGGCCAATCTGGGACTCTCCGCGGATTCCAGATCCAGCCTGAATTGGCCGATTTGGACCAACCGGACCTAGGCCCCTTGGCCGATCTGGGCACGCCATCCTTCTATATCTCATCAACTAGAGACTTCTCTTTTGGCACTAGTTATGGAAGGATTCGAGTTCGGACCAGCTTGGCTCTGTGGTTAGGATGCTACAGAAGTTGGTAATTAATGGTTATTCGTATCCAGTTGGTCGTTCATTTGTACTTACATTAGGCGTAAACAACTTGAAAATTATCTAACGCCATACTTCTGGCGGAGCTATGATACCAGAAGCTTATGTGGCGCGCATCTGACATGCCATGTCAGACCATGTAATGTGGTATGCCAGATGTCACGCATCTAACACGCCAATAAGCGTCTGGCGTCATTTAGCATTAGATCACTACTCGTAAAACAACCTTGAATTGAACAGAACTAGGAGTTTAGGCGGTTTTGTCCCAGTCAACTTATAAAAAATACCCTAACAGCCTCAATTAGGTTCTTAAACAAAGACCAAGGCCAAAGAGGGCACACGTTATATAGTGTCGATTAAACACAGTGTTAGACAATGCAGCAACTCCCCATTGAGTGCGTTGGACCCATTCCCACCCCGATGTGTCCAATGGGGGTTGCCACATTGAATATTGGACACCATAAACTATATAGAAGGACTACCAAAGTGGGAAGAAATTCTTGTCATTTGTAAGTTGAGAAAGAATATTTACAATTTGTAAGAGATTAGAGATGCAGTCGTCCCAAAAAAAAATAATAAATAAAATTTTTTGTTAAAAAAATTAAATGGAAATCTATATCTATATCTATATCATATATATTATATACTTAAAAATAGGATAGTTTCCATTTCACTTTTTCCAACCCAAAAACACTTGTTAAATCAGGAAATCTCATATTGGCCTTTGGTTTAATCTACTAATCTTGTCCATTGATTTATATTTTATTTTTTAATTTTATTTACCTTTTTAATTTATTACCAATTTATAGATTCTATTTTTATCTTTCATTTCCCTTTTTTATATTATTTATAGATATATTTGATTTAACTTATTAATATCATTATATTTTCTAATTTTTAATTCCATTCATCAAATCTGATTTGATTTTATCCAAAAATATCTCTCTTTCTGTTTTCACATTTTCCCTCACTCCTCTAATACTACTCATCCTATCTAAGAAATTTTGCGAATCTCTCACACTCTACATTTAAACTTTCCACTGCTTATTTTACGTAATTTTATTTTCAATCGATTTTCTTAATTTTTTTTTTTGTTTCAATTTATCTAACGCTGTCGGATAGCTTTTGGATTGGTTCTAATATTCACCAATATTCAAAAAATTGGACCCCTTGTCGAATCAGAAAATCTAACAGTTTAAGGTCATCAGACCGATTTTAATTAAATAATTGAAAATAAAATTAATTTTTACCTAAATAATGTTGAAATTTTATTCTTTTTTAAGAGTCATCAACAATATGACTTTGAATATAGAAAGGGAATCACACATTGATTATTTAGTAAAAATAATTGAGGCTGTATACTTATATTAAGCTACTAAGAGAATGGTTTATAATAGAGCCTTAGTTTATGGGCCTTCAGTTTTCAAAAAGTTTAAAATTTTAATAAATCATTATTGAACAAAAGTACATTGTGAACCGATAAACTATATTCGTCTTCATCTTACATCGTCTGATTGTTTTCCGAATTGATTTCAGTATTTGAAAATGTTTAGAAAATCAGACCGGTCATTGAACTGGAAAAGCTAACAATTCAAGGTCATCAGACATATTTAAATAAAATAATTGGAATAAATTAAATTTTACCTAAATTAATGTGGAAAAAGAACATTTGATTTTATAATTTTTTTATCTTTACTGTTTAAAAAAATGTTGAAATTTTATTCCTTTTTTAAGAGCCATTAAAAATATGATTTTGGGTATAGAAAAAGAATCTCACATTTGTTATTTAGTTAAAAGAATTAAGGATGTATACCTATATTAAGTTACTTCAAGAAGAGTTATACATAATAGGACCTTAGCTTATGAGCCTTGAGCTTTCAAAAAGTTCAAAATTTTAATGGATCATTATTGAAAAAAAGTTTATTATGAACCGTATACATCTTTGTCTCACACTAACGGGTCATCGAACCAGAAAAACTAACGATTCAAAGTCATCGGATTGATTTTAATTAAATAATTGAAATAAATTAATTTTTACTTAAAATTTAAGAGTTATTGAAAATGTAACTTTGAAATAGAAAGGAAATATCATATTGGTTTTTCAGTGGAAAGAAGTGAGGATGTGTGCCTATATTAACGTTTACCTAAAATAATATGGAAAAAGAACCATCGATTCTATTTTTCTTTATCTTTACAGTCAAAAATGGTTGAAATTTTATTCTTTTTTTAACAGCCATTGTAAATGTGACTTTGATAATAGAAAAAGAATCTCACATTTGCTATTTATCTATGCATATAGTAATCTAGTTGTAGAAGAGTTATGTAAAATACGGCCTTAACTTGTGGGCCTTGAGCTTCAAAAAATTCAAAATTTTACTAAAACATTATTGAAAAAAAGTTTATTATGAACTAGTAAACCGTATCCGTTTTTATCTCATATCATCGGATTATTTTATGGATTGGTTCCATTATTCGCAAATTTTCTTTAATGCTTTCTTCAGCGTTTTTTCAACCATTTTTTCTTCATTAATGAAAAATATCGTATTACAGTTAACACCTATATTGTTTTTCTTTACACACATATAAACGATGAAATATTATAGTTTAAAGGCTATTGGAAATGTGACTTTTGGTATAAAAGGAGAATCTCACATTGATTATTTAGTAAAAAGAATTAAGCATATATATCTATATTAAGTTACTTAGAGAATGATTATACATAATAGAGTCTTAAAGCCGGACCTGAGCACTAGCATAATATGCTTGTGCTTAGGGCCCAATAAACTAGGAGGCCCAATTTCTTCCCCTTTTTTTATGCTATATGCTTATGATCTTTTTCCTTATATATTTATCATTTACATTTTAAAGAAAAAAAGTAAAAAGATAAGTACATTTTAAATATGAATCTGAGTATCCGTCTTTACCTCATACCGTCAGATTGTATTCTGGATTGGTTCTAGTATTAGCTAGTTCCTGATTTTTTTCAATTGAATTGGTCATGAAGGTTCAGTTGTTTAAGCACTGATTAAATTATGTTAACATACTAAAATATTTAGTCTGTAGAAGGTGTATGTTATGAAAAAAATAGATATCATTAATACATCCTTATATTACGTAAGTTAAAAAAAAAAAAAACAAATGGAGCAATAAATCACATGTGCTTTTTGTAGAAAAAGTTGATGTTCACTTATATACAATTTTATATAGATATTCCAACGATTATAAATTGAAATGCTTTGAAAATTATGATTTGTGTTAAAGATGACCAAACAACAAATTCTACTATAAATGTTGTAATATATATATTATCGTTCATCATTTATTCTAGTTATATTTATCGGATGTAACATGTTTTCCCGTGCTTTATATACATTTCAAAATTTTTCTTAGGTTTTTGTGTGTAGACTATTTTTTATCTTTACTAATGAAAGATATCGCATTACCGGTGGAACCTATATTATTTTTCTTTACACACAGATAAATAATCAAATATTATACCTTAAATATTTTTTATATAATCACGTTTAATCTTCTTAAATTGCTTATATTATCTGATATTATCATCCCATGTAATAACTAGTATTATTATAAAATAAAAGGCAAATAAATAAATGAGATTACAACTTTTTCCGATGTCTCTACTTACTAAGAAATCGGCTTCTAGACTTTAGTGACCAATGTCAAATGTCACCTTAAAATATTTCATAAACTCGTAATTTATTTATAACTTCCAATCTCATGTTCAATTACATTTTTTCGGGTTTTCATATCTCATCCTTAACCCATCTTCTACATTTTGACTAGTCACAATGTAGAGTTCACCAGCATTTTTTGACTCACATTGTACTAAATTTTTCCAATCACACAGCTACAAAATCAGATAAGGCTCTTTAAAATGAGCCTCACTGCTCACATGGCACGAATCTGAGATTGTTTTTGTTAGATTCATGTCACGTTAAAGTAAAACTACTTTTTAAGAAGCATTATCTATTTTCTTAGAAAATATTAATACATCCTGTTAATTCAATTTTGTTTTGTTACAAAAATTTCGCCCACTAAACTAAATTGCGCTCCCCAGCCAATTCCTAGAATCAGAATAACTCCAAGAAGTTCTTTGATGCTTTCAGCTTCTCCATGAGTCTTCCCTGTCTTGGCCTCCATCTTTTCTTTGGCTAATGATTCTGTTACCATAGAGTTATATAGTTCCTCTTTTCTTTAGTTAAGAACCTTAAGTGGTCAAGTGGCCTTAATAGAGTATCTGTATGGACAGTTAAAAGCTAAGCAACGAAAAATCGCGAAAGTATATTCAAGTAAATAAATTATGTTCTCGACATCTCCATGCAATAGTTGATTCATTTGTCAAAAAAGTGACTGTAATGTAGAAATGGCAATGGGACGGGTATTACCCGATGCTCGAGAATACCCGCCCCGTTAAGTATTGGGGCGGGTACGCCCCAAAATCTTATCGGGGGCGGGGACTCGGTTTTGGCCGCCCCACCCCGACCCGACCCGACCCGACCCGATACCTGGTCTCTCTGTTTTTTTTTGAAAAAAATATTTTGTTCTCTTTGAAATTTTGAATCTAGATGTCAAAGATGAAACTGACATGATACTTAGGATGGCTTTTCATATAATTTTAATTCCATTTTTTCTATATTTTTTAATTATTTTAACGAGGTGGGTAACAGATATTTTTTTTGTACCAGCCCCGAATTAACCCCGTCCTGTACCCCGCCCCGTACCTCGCCCCGTACCTGATTCAATCGGGTACGGGACAGATACGGAGCAGGGGATTTCTTAACGGGACGGGGACGGGGGGAAGACATACCCGTCCCGAACCTGACCATTTGCCATTCCTACTGTGATGTCATGTTAAGCACTGTGAATTATTAAAAAAGAGAGAGTACGTTTTCTTGGAAAACGTGTTGGACGAGCGCTAAATGAGCGAAACATTGTGCTAGAAATCAAGCCATTTATGACACTGTAAAACTAGTTTGTCCTCATTTCATTGAGAGGTGCTAATCACATTTATTCTCCGAAAGCGAATTTTAGTTACAAAATTTCATCGTTTTCCAGTTCTGTCCACTTCAGCCTATATCACATGATTCGTTCAAACAAATATTCAACCCCGTGCTTTGACACTATTTTGACAGCTATTTCAACCCTTTGACGTGAGTCTACGAACAAATGCTCCCAGAAGCTTCTCTTGCATAATTCCCGTCTATAATTATGTTTTGTTAGTTAGTAATAATCTAATAACAGACGTCTAGCCCATTACAACACTAGACTGTCTAACATAATATCAACTACTAGTGTAATTTACGGGTATGAACATGTACTCACATCAATGGCTAATATTATCCTTATTACACTTGTAATGTAATATATATCGCCATTTAAACTGGTGCAGGTAAAACGAGTGCTGCACACCAATCTATGTCATGAATACAACAAAACAACTAATCATTTTGATAAAGCCCAGATTCCTGGTGCTCAGTATGAGTGGTGCTTCGCTGAAAACCTAAAAATCGAGATAAAATTCAGATTTCAGTCAAATAATGAACTGATCAAACATCCCTTTACACAAAAATTGAAGGGAACTAGGAATTGGTGAAAATGAGCCCAAATTACAAGGCAAAGGAACCAAATAAAAAATAGAAAAAATACATAATAAAAAAGTAACAAAAGAATTAATTCCAAGGGCACATGTACAAAATTTCACACAGATATTGAACAAAGATCTTCTAGGACTTGTTTGATGTTAGGCCTTTCATTGACAGGAAGAATACACCTCAATGATATGGCAAGCATATCATCCATTGCTTTTGAATGTTCTTCTCCACTTGCTATATCTCTGTCGATGCAATCCATACCTCGTCCTTCTTGATCACAAAGTCGAACCCAATCTGTGAGATCGACAGCACCTGATTGACCAGAGATAATGTCGCCAGCACTTCTTCTTGTCAAGAGTTCCATCAAGATTACACCAAAAGCATAGACGTCAGCCTTAAATGACGGGACAGGTTTGGCCGCGCTTGCAAGTTCTGGGGCACGATATCCAAGAGCCCCCAGGTTCAGAATCTGCTCAGCAATGCCTGATGGGGTCATCAGGCGGTGAAGACCATAATCTGTAAGCCGAACAGTGTAATCCCTGCCCTCCAAGAGTATATTTGTCGGTTTTAAGTTCCCATGAGGAAGGCCTCTGTCATGTAGGAACATAAGACACCGAGCAACATCAACAGAAACATTCAACCTTTGGCTGAATTGTAAGGTGGAGTACCTCCGAGGCGTTGTTTCTGCATAAAATTACTGGTAAATATTTGGCTAAAACAGTATTATTTAAAACAACCTTACACTGCCAAATGTAGTCAAGCATGAATCAAGAGCCAAGGTATTCACACTTAATTATCCCAAAAAGACACCACTGCCATTAATATCTGAAAAATATGATGTCAGTCCAGTTAATTTATATACATTCATCTCTTGCAATTCCCAAAGAGGGTAATCCCAGATGTCAAGAACTTCACTAATCAGATAACAAAATCCCATAAGCTGTGTATCAACATGTGCAATCAGTATAAATATATCAATCATCCACCGCAGCACTGGACACGGAAGAAAGGTCATCCCACAGCCGCAGAGGATATTACTGAATTAGTAAGAAGTTTATAGATACAAAAAAACCTAAGCAGAGGCTAACAAACCAATTACTTTGAACTTCAGACACTGCGATGACTCTGGGAATACCATCAAACGTCAACTAATTCAATTTTGAGTATCTTTTTCCAGATATCCATAATCCAGACAAAAGAACAATATATTAAAATTTATGGTATTAAATGTAGGAGAAAGAATCCACCCCCACCCCCCAAAAAAAGCCCACTTGGAAGAAATATATATCCAAAACTTGTCATGAAATTTCAGTAATTACAAATGTGAGCAGATGTAGTAGCTCCATTAAGGGGAATTGCAAGTAATTAGACAATGAACAAGAAAACAAAAGCAGATGATTGACAGATGTATAACAAGGGTAAGTATCTTACCATAGAGATGTAAAGCCAAGCTATCCCCCTGAATGTAGTCTGCTAAAATAAGCCTCTCCTGTTCTCTTGGTCCCCAATAATAAGCCCGTAACGGAACAACGTTCTGATGCCTTACTGACCCGATCTTTTTAACTTCTTTTGCAAATTCTTTTTTGAGTTTAACCAGTCCCACCCTTAACCACTTCACAGTCAACATATGTCCATTATCTAGGGTGGCTTTATACAAAGTGCCATGGCTACTTCTACCAAGTACTTCTGCTGGAGCTCGAGATAACTCCTCAGCTGTAAATGCTAGTGAAGAATCCAGAAAAAACAGTTCTCCAGCCAATCGATCAGGTGAATATACATCTAGAGTAACAGGTTGTTCTATTGTATCGATAAAACTAGGTGACGAAGCAATAGGGGACCCTGGAGAGGATCTTCTTCCAGATGTTGTGGGGTGGTTATCATCTTGAGCCTTAGCAGAAGCCATGCCAGTAGCCACTCCCCGAGGCAATACATTCTCAACAATTTCTGTACCAGACTCTATTTGCCCAGACAATGATCTTGAATTTGAAGTCAGTAAATGATCATTAGAAAAGCTTACTGAAGTTGGAGGAGGCTCGGTTGAGCCATGGAATCTGAAAAGTGAAGGCCCACCAAACCTTCCTAGTTTTATGTCGCTACCAGCAGTCTGGCCACAAAACCCACTTCTTACACGGAAATCTTGAAGTCGAGCCCTATGATAAGCCAGTAGGACAAAAGCGATCATCACAATAGCTCCAACACATGCAACAATTATAGCAATTCTGATACTAGATCTCGAGCTATGAGGTTTTGATTCATTAATATTATTGGGAGCATGATTCTCAGATGGCCAACCACCAGGCACATTAATGAAGCTGTTTCCAGGAATAAATGAAGAACCGGGAAAGTGTATCAAGTTCTCTGGGATTCTTCCAGACAAATTGTTTAAGGAAACATTAAAGTACTCCAGGCTTGATGAAAGTCCATCAGGAATGTGACCATTGAAATTGTTGTGGGATAAATCAATGTACTGCAGACCACTGAGTTTACTCAACTCATTTGGAAGCTTTCCAGACAAATGATTATTTGAAAGGTTCAACAACTTGAGCCTCACAAAGTTACCTATATCAGTAGTTAATCCACCAGTCAAGGAGTTCTCTGAAAGATCTACAGATTCCATTGGTGGAACAGAAGGTAAAACTAATAATTCACTAGTCTGAGAGCCTTCAAGAGGAATTGATCCTGTCAAATGATTGCCTGACAGATTCAAATTTGATAAAGTTGTAGAAGTGAAGTAGGCTCGGGGAATTGTGCCATCCAGTCTGTTAGAGCTGAGATCAATTGTGCTAATCTTTGGATAGGAGCCCAGTGTAGAAGGCAAAGTACCCTCTAAGAAATTGTCTCTAATATTGAGTGAAGTCAATCTTAGGAACTGGGTCAAGTTGGGTATGCTTCCAGTCAAGTTATTTGAGCTCAAATCTAAAATTTCCAAATTGGCGTTCCAATTTGACAATACAGATATGTCATCTGATAGCGTATTTCCGCTCAAATCAACAATCCGACAATTTCCTGATGAAGGTGGCAACAAGCCTGAGAGTGAATTTGATGAAAGGTTCACCACTTCTAAAGTTGTTGAGTTAATATCTGGAATGGAACCTGACACGATAAAGAACATTTAGAATACATTTAAAGTGAAGTTTGAATTTAACTACAGAAGAGGAAAATATCATCATATATGACAATAAAAACAAATAAGTGCCCCCAGCACAACTATACTGAGGTTTTCCAGCTAATAGAAATCGAAAAGATTACGTGCTCTTGCTAAAGACAGGCAACTCGAAAAATGAGATTGGAGAATTTCTGAAGCAAATGCTAATAACATTTTCAATCCCTATATGAAAAAAAATTTAATTTGAGACGCCTTATAAAGGATTTTTCATATGCCAAAATTGCCAATGCTATCAAGCCTGCCAAACATAGGACAGCCAATGTGTAATAAGTCAAGGGTTCATGCAAACAACATTAACAGAATAGAATTTACAAGACTTGCATTTGAAAATGGATGGATCAATTTGGAATCATAAATTAACGATTCAGTACTCCGGAATTGCTCATCGTACTCCAGGTAGAATAAATCACATTTAAAGAACAAGTTTCTCAGTTCAAATTTTGCAGTAAATATCTGAAGGAAGGCATCCTTTCTCATGAAGACTTCTTATTGTGAATGACACATGTGATCGTATCTTTGATCTCTGTACGCTTTTAGGTAACATTTCCGTGCCTTTTGCTGTCTACATTCACTTCTAACGAAAGAAAAGAAAATTCATTAAATTCTGCATTTGGCCTTCAGATGCTAGTATCTAGTGTAAGTGAAACCAAGAATCCACACGCTAAACATTCAAAAGTCTAGTACAAAAAACCTGAATTAATGGTAGGCTGTTTGAATGGCCTACACTCCTAATCTATTAGACTAATCAACAAAGCTAGAGGATTCTGTTTGACTCAGCAAAAATACTAAGCACATAGCTTTTGAACACAAGCAACTGCACACATACAAGGCATAAAATCATTAATGGCCAAAAAAATCCTCATAATCAGCCATATCTAAAGGTCAGTTTGAGTTCTGCTTATAACCATAATTAATAACTAAGAAGTAATAAATGCTGCATGATATATTCATAAATTCAAAAAAGGAGAGGGCACAAGTATGTAGCAACCGGAATCACTGATCAACCAAAGTTCAAGGCAGGCCTGAGAGATAAACAAATCAACAAGCCATCATATTACTGTGTCTACTGAAAATCAAAATCTCACCCAAGAATCCATTGCTGCTGAGATCCAGATTAACTAACGGGACGGCTCCCTGGAGAAGTCCCTCTGGTATAGAGCCATGAAGCTGATTATTTCTAAGCTGCAGAACCTGAAGATTTGGCAACTGCCCAAAATCCGGTAGCTCCCCGAGGATACCATTATCACTTAAATCCAAAACCCTCAAGTTCCGAAACAGCCTCATTGCATCACTGCCCCAAAACGCGCCCCCCAACCCGTTCGCACTCAAATTCACATACTGCACGGTGTTAGCCAAACTCGATACAGTTTCAACACTGACATCCATTAACCCATAAAACCTATTTCCACTCAAATCTAAGTGCTCAACATTCCTCAACTCAGAAATTAGCCCCTTAATATCTCCCTCCAATTGATTGGAGTGCAAATCTAATGTCCTTAACTGCTGTAAGTTTCTGATCCCGGGAGGAAACCACCCAGAGAAATTATTGTTTGACAAATTGAGGTAATGCAAGGCCCAAAGTTCATTCAGCCGGGCAGGAATGGGTCCATAAAACTGATTCCCAGAGAGATCTATGACCTGTAGAGAGGGAATGAGAGCAAGGGAGGGGACAAGCCGGCCGGAAAGCAAATTCCCGGAAAGGGTAAGGTTCTGAAGGTGCATCAACGGGACAAGAGTGGTGAATTTCAAGTCTCCCATCAGGCCAAGTCTGTCCAGAGCAATTACAGTGACGGCGCCGGTAGCTGGGTCGCAGGAAACGCCATGAAAGGTATCCGGGCAGGCAGAGAGGTTGGCGGCGGGATCCGAGGGAAAAATCCATGTGGAGAAGATTCTGTTAGATGGGTCAGATTCTATACCCTTCCTGAACTCAAGCAGTGATCGGATTTCGTTCTCGGCGGCGGCAGCATGGTGGAAGAGGGAAAATGGTAGGAAATAAAGAGTAAGAAAGAAAGTAAAAGTCATTTTCAGAATGACAAATGAAAGGGTAAAAAATGGAGGCTAGGAGTGAGGCATTTAGCGGTACCGGTGGGGTTTGGGGAGGAAGAAGGGACTAAGGAATGAAATTAGGGTTTCTATATTTTGAAGAATGAGTAGGTCTCTGTGCAATGTGTATGTATCTATCTGTGTGTATAGTTGTGCTTCACTGTAACTCTGTAACTTTTCAACTGTGTGCCTCTGTGTGTGTGAGTGAGGGGGAGAGAGAGAAGGAGGGAGAGACATACAAGGAGAGAGAAAGAGAGCTGAACTAGTGAGGTTTGAATATATGCAAAATGAGTTGTAAGGAGGAGAGAGAGTGTGTGGAGAGAAGAAGAAGGAGAGGATAATTTTGTCTTTAAAAAAAATGTACAAAATTGTGTAATTTTTGGGGAAAAAAGGGAAAAAAATTAGAGAAAACAAAAGGCTAGGATTTTTTAAAGATTTCAATGTTTTTTTTCTAATGAATGAATCAATATGTAAGAGCTCGTTGAGAAGTGTCAATGGGCATACCTATTAATCAAATTTCTATAACTAAATTTGCACGTGCCCGTTTCTCGTTTGATTGAAAAAGATATTGATTAATAAGTTATATTAGTTATTAACAAACTTTTTAACTTTTCCTGAAAAGATTTGAACTTGTTCAGAATCAATGTTACATCCAGTTAAATACCGTACATTCTTGTTTGTGTATTTTACACTTCTAAAAAAGCTAGCATTACTGTCAAGTACAACATCATATTTTTTGTTCGAGCAACCTTTTGTCAAGTGAAGTATCACAATAGTATTTTTAATTTATCTATCGAATAATAACAACAGACAAATACTTAACTAACTCACAAAATAAAAGAAGTTTATGGACTCAATTAAATGTTTGATAATAGTTGAATGGCCTTAAGGGCTTTCTTCCCCAGTGCACTTACGAGTGGAGACAAAGAGGCTGGCACCAAATAGACGCAGTGAAAGCGCGAGTGAGTGTAAAAATCGGTTAAAAATGGCAGTTTTCGGGGGCGCCAGCGTTGGTTGGTGGAGGTGAGTCAACTACAGTCTGTAAAGAAACGCACCTTCTGAGTTTCTAACTCGGTGGCCCCACTCAGTATTCACAAGGTTCTTCCATCACCTCCTCCGGGGTTATATTCGTCATTTTCTCTCGTAGAAAAAACTTTACTCATTCTTTTTTGAATTTCAAAAGGAATTCAAAAAAGGATAATGCATTTCTTCTATATTTCATTACTCTAATAATTTTCATTTACATTTTTTTCAAAAGATTTTTTAGTACTTTATAATTCATCGACACTTATTTTACCTCATTTCATTTCTATTTTTTAAAATAAACATAAGCTCGTTAATTGTAATTATATGTCTTGAGCAACATCATCTTGTTTAATGAGAGTAATGTTTAACTTCAATTAGTTGAGCCCTCATTATATTTAGATGGTTTAGCATGTCTTTTTTGGTTAGAGCATTCACAATAATATTATTATTTATTATCTAGAATGGATATCACGGTCAATTTATATGATTATATATTTATTACTGTCTATATTTATTTGAATTTTATTATTTAATAACACATGATTACTAAATAGACTAAGAATTATGCTGAATCTATATAAATATTATTATTCTGGCATAATTTCAACATAGTATTTGTCTAAGTAATCGTCGAAAGCATTATTTGTTGTGACGTATTTAAATGAATTTTATCTTTGTACATTTAAGGAGTTCGATCATTTCACGTTAACTAGCACTATTAGCACTAACTCATCCACATGGCGTGTATTTGAATTGTACAATGGTAAAAATCTATTACTTCTTACATAAACATCAAAATGCAAGATTTCGATAATATTATGAAACACGTTGCAAAAAAATTGTACAGACAGTATATTACATGAAGGGTATTTTTTTCATTTAATTACAATGGTCATTTAATGTTACATGTGATATTGCTGGCGTTAAGTCATCCACACATGACATTAAATAAAAATTCTAATCAAACGAAGACTATTATTTAATGTTTCATATATTGTCACTTAGATTCACATGTTATATGTAGCGTTACTGATGGTGGTGTACAACACATGTCTGCATTACATTAAATGACATTTGTGATGAAATGAAAAATGTTAATATCACATAAATTGATACCTAAATTAGTAGTAAGCATCACAAGTATATTACATGACTAATATCATACTCCCTCCGTCCCAATTATACAGTCTACTTTGCTATTTCACGTGGATTAAAAATTGTATTGGAAATATATATTTCACAATCCGTGTTCCTCATTTATCATTATTTGGTGAGTAGAATTTAAAATTGATAGTGTTAACTAAGTATTAAATTAGGGTAAATTAGTAAAATAATATAATTTTAGACTTTTTAATAAAGAAAGATGACTCTATAATTGGAATACTCTAAAAAGGCAACATGAACTTTATAATTGGGACAGACGGAATAATAATACATTTAATTTAATTCATATATCATTTTTTTTTGGGGAAAGGATTCATATATCATTATTAATAGTGTGTGTGTGTGAACGAGATAAAATTTTTGGATTTTCCAGTTTTCTCTTATATATTATTTCTAGCTTCTTATTTGCCCTTCATCTATTTAATTAGGGGAAAAATTAGTAATATTAGGTGGAAAAAGTAACTTTATATCATTCTAAGCAGTGTAAAAGTTTTAATGTTAATTTGAATGTTAATCAGTGTGTTTGTAATATAAATGTTAATTTGAATCTCTAAACTTTAATATAAGAGTCAATGTTTGTACAGCTATTTTTTTTTTTTTTTTTGGTAAGCTTAAGAACTAAAAGGGTAAAAGTTTTAATGTTACTTTCTATTCTATATTTTTCACTAATATATCCAAATCTCTCATATTTCATCCAATTAAGTCCAAGTAATATACTCCCTCCATCCTAATTATATTTGGTCCACTTCAACTATTCATAAGGATTGAGAATGTTGTTGGAAAATTAAATTTTGTGAATCATATTCTTAATTTGCCTTTATATAATGATAACTAATTTTTGAATGAATAGTTAGAATTATTACAATACTAAAAAGAGCAATTCAAAAATAAATAAATGTTTGTAGAATTACTTAAAATAAATTCTTTATTATGGAAACAATATAATACCATATAATTGAGATAATACTATACAATTGTGATGAATGAAAATGAAAAAGTAGACTGTATAACTTAGACGAATGGAGTATATAACCTCTTCATCTATTTCAAGTTAGTCCCTAACAATTTATTTAATTCCTGTTTTGTTTCTCTTTTCAAACTAAAATTAAATAATTAATATTACTTTACTACGTTAAAACAATTAAATTATAAGTCCGAATTATTTTTCAATTTAATTTTGATCAATTTTATCGGTAGAAAGAATACTTTTTCCGTTTCTATTTATCACTTATTTTATTCAACAAATATAATAATTTGATAATGTTGAACCCGTATTATTTGACAGTCGATTGAAATTAAATAATGTACAGAGCACGTACCTATGACTAGTTCTATATAAAATGCCGTATTAATAATTTTCATATAGATTCATTTACGTCTGTGCTATACACAAGTATATCTCTCCCGATAAGCTGATATAATAATAATAATAATAATAATAATAATAATAATAATAATAATAATAATGAGTACACTATTTGTTATTAGAAAAAGAGAATAATTACACTATTAAGCCGCCATCCCACCAAGATCAGTATATGCACTATGTCGTGAATTCAAAATCTCATGAATCAAATTTGCTTTTATGTGATCATATATAGGAGAGGTGGAACTGGTAAAGACGATACGATCTAAAACAATATGGTTAATTGATTAATCTCTACATTATTTTCATGCTAGTAGAGATGACAATAGCTTTGGAGCGGCCTCTAACCAGTGATTTTAAAAAGTGGACATGAAAAAATATTTTTACTTTTTTATACAATATTTTTACATTTTTATCATGTTAAATTATTTATTTTTACACTTCTAGTTATTATAGTTGATAAATATGTAAATTGATCAAAATTAATTGGACTGGTTTGTGAGTTTGAATGGTCAATCCGACTTCTTCACCACTAGTTACATGCAACGAATTTCTATAGTAGGACAATTCTGAGACTGTATTACAAGTTGGCAAAATTCCATGTCCTAGGTCTGCCACATTAAGTAGAACGAATTCTCATCTAATCCTTGAAAATTTTGATGAGCAAAAAATTCAATGCGATGGTTATAATTTTTACAAATAGTGAAATTTTTTATATTTTACGGCCTGAAATAATAGTAAATTGTTTTTCATCTTTATTATTTTTAATTTTCATGTGCTCTAGTTAGGATCTTGTCTTCATGATGGTCTCCAACCTTGACACCTATAACAATGCAAGCTCAATAAAAGGTTTTCGTTTTCTTTCTTTTTAAACAATTCTTTTTTCTTTTTTCAATAAATGAACTTTGTTAGTCCGCTCTGAACACAAAAAAATTGGAGGGATTCGAGAGACAAATGTTGCAAATTTTCCTCTAAAAAATTTGGTCGTACATAAAAAATGTGATGCTTTCAAACATTATAATAATATCAAAATATTGACATTATTATCTTCTTGGTTTTTATTCAAGAAGATAATTTAAGTTGCATAATTGTGCATGAGACTGAAAAGTATAAGTCAAAACAATAATTCAGTCGAAAATGACTGAGAATAGAAATATTGTTACTTTTTAACTTATAATAATAAATATAAAATATGAGGAAACGTTCTCGAATAATCATATGACAAAATATATTGACATTATCATTTTTTATAAATACACCACATTTTAATTATATCTATAGTCTCTAAATATTATTTACTTTCACATTTGTATCTTCAACATTTTTGTTATATTCTTCTTTTGCTTTCCAAATTTTTTTTCATCGTACTTTCAAATTATCAATAGAAATAATTAATTGTGCTTAACTATTTTTTATAATTTACTAATTTAATATATTTGAGTTAACTAAATTTTTGTACATAAATCTTTATTAAATACCAAATATACTAGTAAATGAAATTTTGAGTATAAAAATATGATTGAAAAAGTTAGGAATATACATGTAATAATTAGTAAAAGTTATGGTTATGAAATGCAATTAAAATATGGTGATGTTATAAAAAAGTATGTTGTCAATATAACCACCCTAATTCTATTTGAACAAAAGAGGAGACAAACTGGACATGTGTCTCGTATGATTACCTTTGATGTAAATGTGATGTAATGTGATGTATTGAAAAATAAGATTATGTTAACATTCTCAGGTTTCATTCAAAGTGGAGTCACCATTTTCAAAGTTTGGTTGAGGGCATCTTGTTTTACCCTAAATTTCGAGGCAGCAGTAGTTAGTATGTGACGAATGAGTGTAACATCATGCAATAATAAACTACATAAAAAATAAAATTAGTAAATTGCATTCCATCAATGCAAGGGCTTTTGATATCGTTTTTACTTTTTACCATATATCGATGCTATGACTATCTCATATAAAGAGGCCGTAAGCATTAAATTTTTATTATTACTATATAAATAATTAGAATAATAATCTTTAATTTTATAGGCTAGTGTTACAGAAAACTCTAATATTCCAAGAGTACGGATGGCCAATCAAGAATATTTATATATATTTAAAGGTCCCAATTTGTTATTTAATTTAGACCAAACCCCAATGTGCGTTGTTAATTAGATGTTTGATGCTCCTAGAGTGTACAATTTTTATCCAGTGCTACATTAATTACCACATATTTGAATTAGTAGTAGATTTGGAGTTTTAAAATATATGCTTTAATCATGTCACTTGTTCAAGATATTCTAACTTTAGTTGTGCATAATTTGGTATTGATATCGATTACATTCCTATTTGACCATCACAAATTCACAATCCGTTTGGCCAATCAAGATTGAATGTTTTTGTAAGAATCAAGATTTGCAAAATTAATGAACTCAATGTTGAGAACATGTTAATTAAAGTTTGAGATTCATATTTTTCTCATTGTAATTATGTTATATAAAATATAGTATCTCGAAGAGAGAAATTATTTAGAAAGTTGGGGTATCTATTATTTATTTCAGTTGACTACAAAATTGAGAACTAAATTGAATTATATTTAAAAAAATTTTAATCTTATTTAGGATTTAGTTGAACAAATTCAAATAGATCGGGTTATACTGTAAAGGTAGAAATAAGAAAGTTAAAATTAAGTTAAATTTCATTTAATCTTCTTATCATTTTTATGAACGGTAAGTTTATTTCTAGCTTTCATCGTATTAAAATTTATGGCGAGAATTTTAATTTAAGACCCATGTTTAATATATTTAAACATTAAAATAGTGTCGTTTTATCCAAGAGAAGAGATAAATAAGTTGAAAAAGTTTTAAAAGACTAAAAGTTGAGGGTTCTCTAAATAAAATCTCATAAATGCAATCTAAGTGTAAATTAAGTTTTTCAAAAAGGGCAAAAAAATGCTAACTTGGCTCATTGTAATTAATAGTTAGTTTCATATTATGGAACTCTATTGGACTCTAAAGAAAAACTGATACTTTTATACATAGAGTGATATCTTTAACTTTTTCATTGCATTCTCAGTTTTTTTTTTTTTTTTTTAATGTTAAGTCACAAGTTTGTTTCCTGGTTTCTAACAAAAAAGATTTCATGAGCCCTTTTTGAATTGAAGAACAAACATTTTGTTCAACTTCCATATTTTTAAAATACTAGTGTTGTCTATGTGTGTATATACACATACATATATAAAGAGCCACATAATAATTACTTTTATTATAACGGATTTAGATCAATTAAAAGGGAAACTAATAGTTTAATGTGGGGGGGGGGGGTGAGAAAGGAAGGAAAAAGGGGTTGTTTGAATATGATTAGTTTTAAAATTAACTAATACTTTTTTTGAATTACAAGGAGATTGTAGGGTAGGAAAATCGAACGCTGATTTATTTACGGTGTGGAAAGCTAACATAAATGTTATTAGACCACATGGGTCTTAACAAATTAACCCATACTTGATAGTCTCATAACGCTAATGTTTAGATGATGTTGTACTATTTAGTTCTATCATTTTATTATTATTTATGTATCATATTTCTTAGGAATGTATTTATTATTTAAAATTAAAAAGTAAATTACACTTATGTCTGAATAATAATATGCTTACACATTACCTTAGATTTATATTCTAGAAAGTTTTTTCAACAATAATAATAATTCTCAGTAAAGACGGTGAAGGTTGACAAGGTCGCAAACTCTCCTATCTCTTCCGATCTCTTAATGACAAAATTTTGAGGAACGGATGGCAATTAAAATATACTATTTCTCGCTGTAATTTTTCATTTATATTTTTCAAAACTCTCTTATATAGAAAAAGTTTTATTATTGTTATCCATCACTCGAAAACTAGTCTCCTCAACAAATCTGATTTTTAGCTCTCCAAAGTTGTTCATTAATTATTGAACTCTTCGGTCAAATTCTACTGTAAATATGTGATATACTAGTTTGAAAAATCAGAAATACAGGTGACAAAACATGTTCTCGAAGTCAGGTCATAGTTATAACTTTAGAGCTTGTTTGGCAATCTTTATTTTTTCTATTTATAAACTCATCTACTATTGATTTGACAACTACTCAATAATCACCACACATTTTAAATTTTAATTAAATTTTCACCACTCATTTTCACTCTTTATAAATTTACTTTATGAACTTAACCAAATAGGCTTTCACCGGTCCAAATGGATGGTCAAACTTGTCTTCTTCAAGAAAAATAAAATTGTTTTGAGCCCTTTGGTCTTCTCCAGTTTGTTTGATTAGGTTAGCTGCGTGCTACATGGATGTACCCATCAATAATGTGATGCATTTGTTGCCGTTGGAACATGTTAAAGACATATGAATTATGATTCTTCTAATAGAAATAAAGTACCTTAGATTGTGATTTGTAGTTAACTTGTCGTCCCATTTTTGCTGGGTATTTATTTGGCCAAGTTCTTCACTTGGAACACTAATCCATGATTGAGGTAGTACAAACTAGAGGACCAGTTTAGTTGGCTACAAAAATGTTACACTTCATTTATTGACGTGAAAGGACGAAACTAACTCCAAAATAATCGATAGGTCTGAGTTTGACAAGATATATAGATATTACTATTCAAAAATTAGAGAAGAAAGAGCATTACTTGCCAAGTAATGATTCGATCCAAGTAACCGTTATGTTATGTGTGTTGATAAATAAACACTATCCCTGATGTTAACAAAATAGTGACTTCTCGCGAAGAGTTAGAGCTTTCAATTTGAAAGACTTGTAGCACAAGGATGATTAAGAATTGAAAAAGAATTTTAAGATTCTGAGATCAATCAATGAAATTAATTATCACTAAAAGCAAATATACCCACGATATTTTCTTTTTTAATTTAATAAATAATAATATAGTCCACTCTTAAATCATTGTCTCGTCTATATCTCTGACATTATTAGAGTTTTTTTTCATTAACACTCCATTAGTTATCACATATTTGTCTCGTGAGGAAAATTAATTCTTTTCAAAAACTAATTTGGCATTAATTTTTATTTTTGTTTGTGTTGTTAAATTATTTGAAATGTTTAAGGTCTTTCTCACTTGAATTTTTCCTTAGAAACCATAGGAGATAAAATTTGTGCTAATAAAGAAAATATCGAGAATAGAAAAAAAATGATTTAAAATTGGATCATAAAATGTCAATTAATTAATAAAGAGTAACTGCATTTAATCTAATTACTCTGATGGACACGATAAATCCTTTAGCCTCAATATAAGTGATTGGTTTGACCAGATTTTATAGCCTCAATTTGTACTATTTTATGTACACTAACTCCGTCTAACAAAAATAGTTTAATTCCAATTTTCACATATATTAAGAAAAGTGTAATAAATAGTGTTGGAAAGGTAAAAATTTAATATCATTTCTCTTATATATCCTTCTATTTATTAAATATTCTACTTTAAATAATACTATTATTTTATTGATTACAATGCACATAAAATAGGGGTATAAAAGAAAACTATATTCCAACTACATTTTTAAAAGGAACATGGAGTATATTTTGGGATGGTTTAAAAAGGAATTTTGGCCTATTTGTGTGGGACTATCTTACATGTATTTTATTTTATTGTATGATTCACATTTTGAAGCAAGCATATATATATAAAAAAAAAAAAAAAAAAAAGAGGTAACTTGTAAGTGCTTACCCGACTTCGCAGTATTTGTTTGCTCTTGAAGTTTTGTGTGATGTACGTTGCCAATAAGAGAAATGATCAACCAGCCATTGTCATATTAATTAATTAAATTAAACAAATCAAATGCTATATCTGTCTCACAAAGATAGTCCACTTCTCATATTGAGAACGTCTTTAATTTTTTATTTTCACATATACCCGTAATTAATATATCTTGTTATTATTCCACACTAACTCCCTGACCCCTGTGCATTAAGACGTACAATGGCGTATATATATGAAAAAATACAAGTAAAATTTAATGTTTTAACTTTATTAATTAACTATTGTTTTATCTTTGTGAAATGGAGGGAGTATGATTTTTGAAATCAATATTAACTATTAACTCATTTATCATATATGCCAACAAAGCTTTCACATCCACAACCACAAAAATATGAAAATAAAAAGGTGAAGGTGAAATTGATATGTCAAGCTTATAATGGCGCAATTTCCACACCTTTTACTCAACTTTCCATCGAGATTCGAGGCCTTCTCCATACTCCATTTCACAAAATCCCATTTGTTAAGGATAAAAGTCGCACTTTATTAAGAGTGGAAAAAGTAGAATTTCTCATTTTGAGACCCTTCAAAAGACATTTTCTTTTCCTATTCCTTACTAGCATTTGCTGATTTTTATATAATTAGATCGAGCTCAATAGAAAAGCTGCTAGCATTTTGCCTTAATTTGTTATGTTAGCAGATCGGAAGAGCACTTAAAAAATATATATTCAGTGTTCCACACATTTGTAAATAAGTGTACATAATCACACTGGAGCATATATCTAAAATTGGAGTTTCACTTGGGCCTTCAGTTGTTAATAGCTGACATGACACTTCTACGTTAATAATAACATGTAACATGACACCTTCACCTCGTTGTTCACAGTTGAAAGCTAATTTATCTTAACTAAATTTGGAGTCTTCACCGAGTTCGAGCAATTAACGACTGACATGACACTTTCACGTCAGTCGTGAGTAATAATCGGAGAGTTTATACTTATCGATCATAGGATCAGAAGTTCTGCCAATAGAGATCCTCATGTCCTCGATTTCTCTACTTCCCTTACTGTCAAACATAGAACAAAATCAGCTAAATATTCATAGAAAAAATATCAAATGAGATTAATGTAAGAAATATCAAATATTTAAGTGAAACAACCAACATCAGAGAAGCCAACCCATTCTCTTGATGTTGGAGCTTGCTGTTGTGGAATCACAAGACAGGTCAAAAGACACAAAACCCACTTCAAGATTAAACTATTCACACAAGATAATGTATTCAACTCATCTGTTTCTTCTTCCCCAGTAATCATAATTAAACTACAATTAACCAAACCAGTATAAAACTCTAACTACTCTTTTAACTGATTAATACTGCTTTGTAGTGCCAACAAATCATGAAACTCTGTAGACTCTTTCTTGTTTCTATTTTGTGTTTGCTGCTCCATTTTATGTTCATCAGTGCTCAACGAGGAAATGCTCATCAACTGACAACAAATGAACTGACAGTGAATTCAGCTGCTGGGAAGTTGAATTCAGTAAGTTTTCATAAGTTTCAGTGTTTCACAGAACACTTTTAGTTTCTGTTAATTGTTATTGTGCCAAAATAGGGGGATTTTGTAACCGAGTTCGATTCGTTAATGCAGGAAAGAGGCAAGTGTCAGAAGGAGAATGCAGGGTGCAAAGAGGATCAGTCTCAAGAAAGTGTTTTTGAGAATGAAGATTATATTTACACACAGAGCTTACCTTAGTAACTCTGTTTATTCTGAGGGTTAAATGTAGTCATTTTTTGCTGAAATAATTAGTGAATAATGTCGATGGTTTATACAGCGGCGGCCCAGCTGGCACCACTGGCTCGTCGGAGTCTTGCCACCCAAAGCCAGAGCATTTTTTTCCCCTACTGTTATGTATGACACTTTTCCCCCCATTTTAATACCTTTTACGTAGATTTTAAATATATGAAGTTTTCTTAAACTCAAAAGATGGTATTTCATTTTCACTAGTTAAAATTTGTTATAATTTTGTTAATGACAACTTCTTTGGTTGTACACGGGCGCATATACAAGCAAAAGAAATACTTATTTGGACTTCAAGAATCTCTTAAAATCACATTATTAACTAAAAAAGCACGTAAATTTTGTTATAGAAAACAAATATCTAAATTACATTGAGAAGAAGACAAACGGCGGACGAAAAAGTATGAATCGAAATTCATTGTGTGCCTACTAATCCTTATCCTGTATAAGGTTTAAAACCACTCTTTTTTTGTCTTGCCTTCTAAATTTTTGTCTAACCCATAGCCAAAAATTAAATATATATTTGATTGTCCTAAGTTCTTTTTTCTTGATTTTAATGTCCCAAATCTTGATCAACATAACAAACAATAAATTATTGGGCAACAAGTCTTGTGCACAGATTGGCTAAACATGTGATGTGGAGTTGTAAATAAGGAGACTTGTGGAATCTGAGGACTTTCCAACATACTCCAGTACATATGCTGTAATTAATGGATTATCATTATTTTATGTGATATTTCTTATTCTTAATATTGGGATTTAGCTGGCCATTCTGGCTCCTAAATCTAGAATGTCTGGCCTAGTCAACTTTCTTGTGGTCCAACCAATAACTTTATTCAATTTGGTTCTTTCAATTATTATACTACATTTTCTTGAGTCTTGATAATATCAGTTTTCGTATTCTAATTCTCATACAAGTAGAGAAAGCACTATCACAAAGTTACTTCAACGAGCTTTTAGATTTGCTAAAAGTGATTTAGCGTTGGCTATATGTATCACTTCTCCATCACTCAACTCGGGAATATTTTATTCCCGGTTCTTGAGCAACGACAAAAATAGTCGATAAAAGCTTAAAGGATTCGCTCTATGTAGCGAAAAACCAATCCCATACAGACATGCATAACAGCCAACAGGCATAAAAAGAGAATTTCAATTTCAACTCAAAGGCATCTTTTGGCTGCTGATAGATAATTCAGATTCCATACATATGCTAATAGGACAAGATGAGTAGATGAGCACTGAACTGGGGAAGCATCAACAATTAACGCTAAGAAACACTCCACATTTAGAGGAGATTCCATTGCAAGTGAAAACTGTATAGAAAAGACATCCGAGTCGATGTTTCATATGCATTTCCACAAAATTCTTCCAAGTATGCTTTTACAATATCGCGAAAAAGGTTAAACCACTATATACTATACATTTAGAGAAGAGATTCCATTGCAAGTGAAAACTGTATAGAAAAGACATCCGAGTCAGATGTTTCATATGCATTTCCACAAAATTCTTCCAAGTATGCTTTTAAAATATCGCGAAAAAGGTTAAACCACTATATACTTTACATGATTTTCTCGTTACTGACTCTAAGATAGTGTTGAACTTCTCCCATCAATTCGATTACCTACTACTGCACTATACAATAACATATATGCACAGAAAGGGTACAGGAAAATAAGCATCAGCCCACCATTAAAAATTCGATCTTCCATGGACTTCAGGGGAAGGTCTCCATAACGAATGTGGAGCAAAATGGTTTAGCTAACCTAACCAAAACCCGTCCTTGCTTTCTCTGAGATCTTACCTTTTACCCGTTAGGGATAAATATTCCCGAAGAAATTCCATCTATCTGCCCTCAGCTTTGCTTCCTCCGAGATTAATGGATGACAATCACTTGGACTGATGAATTCTTCCTGTTAGTAACTTTGACTCTGAATCTGTACCAGAATTAGAATGTCAGTCTTAGAAGCACAAAAACAGACATAGTGCAAAATGCTTAAGAAATATAATGATAGACTATAATGTTTGTTACATTACATCGATTTTATTTTTTTATTTATTTATTTTTTTTAAATTTAGTAATTCCAGGCTTTATTTAAGTTGAAGAGAACTTTTTGGACTCTGACGATTACATGAAATCTCCTCTAATAATATACAAATGACCACAATAAGTTAACTAGAGTAGAAATTACTGACCATAAAAATTAAGCAGTTCCGGTGATCAGTCTCTCTCTTTGATCTAATTTCTTAACCTTGATGATGCCAATCAAAACTTGGAATCCGAAAAATGCACAGAAGAAATACGCAATTGTTGCAGGTGTCTGCAAACAGAAACATGGAAAATGATGAATAAGATTACATGAACTGAACTGACAAAATGCACAATAAAACCGAAGGCTAACCCGGATGGAGTTCAGGTACAAGATCGTTGCAAGGTTAATTAAGCTTCCAGCAGCAACAGCCTGTCAATGGCATCCAAATATTGCAGGAAAAGATAAGTAACTAAGCACGGAATTAATGTGCAGTAAAAATGATAGAGGGGTTTTATTATGTAAAGAATATAAAATTTTCTGATGAACTTGAACATAGTCAAAGATGGGCAGTTTGGCAAATCAACAAAAATCATAAAACTATGACTTCCAAGAAAAAAAAGCAGAAGAATCCAACATCTGCAACCGTTTGTCAGTCTGAGAAGGTTCCAAAAAAGCATTCTCAAGAACGGTCAATAAATAGGATGTCTGGATAAGCGTACATGCTGCATGCAGCTTATGAGCTATTGTCAAAGTGGCACAAAAATGAAAAAATGACATATAAAATCTTTATTTCAGCAGATCAGCCTGAACTTGAGGGACAGTACCATAAGTACCGTTAATGCTTTGTTGAGTTGAGTTGTAACTCAATATGAAGCTAACTTACACTTCCAACTGTCTTTTGAACAGCTGCAACCCGTTGAAAAGCTCTCTCAGACTCCAAAGCACGTACACGGAGCTTCAAATCACCTTGCTCCTATAACAAAGACATGATAAAGACCTTTAAATTTCATAACTTGTGACTCTTTGAAAGCTTTAAGAAGTATTAGAAACTACATTATGTTACTCACCAGTCGTTGGATGATTTCAGCAAGCTTTTCGACTCTATCAGCCTGCCTAAATAAATTATAAAATGCACGGGATTGCCTGTCCCATCTCTTTCTGAAATCCTGAAATTGATAAGTACTAAGTATGAGTAAACTTGTATTATCACATCATGTCATAATCTATCAGGAAATTAGAAAGACTTGGAAAATTTACCTTTACAACAACTTGAAAACCAGCTTCACGAAATTTTAACAATTCTAAAGCATAGCTGCATTAGATTGTACATGAAGTAACTATTAGTGAATCAATGAAAACAAAGATTTCTCTAATACTATCTCTTGGATGCCTCTTAGTTTATAAAATACTTACGGTTTAGCAATTTCAGTGATATCAAATCGAGGATCAAGGCCTTTCCCAATGCCATCCAACACTGACAAGATATATCTGGGTTAAGTACCACTATACCAGTACTGCAAAAGATGATACAGAAGCTACAGGTTAGTACCTGAAAATGCCCTGACGACGAAAGTAAAAGTAGCAGGAAAACGGAAGGGTTGATCTGCAGCAATGGCTAACAAATCTTCGCCTGTTAAAAGGATAAAAAAAATCTATAAGCAGATATTCCTTTTCTATATGATTTTTCAGAAGCAAAGACGGCTTACAATGTAGCCTGATTTCTTTTCATCAGTATCTTGGATTGGTTAGATAAAAGAAATTGCACGATTAAATATAAAAATGGAAGAAGATCTACTAATTAAGACCAAACACAGACATGAAAGACTTTATCAGAGAGTTTAGGCAGATCATTAACAGATGGATGGAAACAGTAGCTCTTCTTTCTACTCCAAATGAGAGAAAAAGAGCAAGACATAAAAGCATAAGCAGAAAAGATAGCCTACTCCTACTTTTGTTTTTCCGCCTTGGTATTTATCTGAATAAATATGATGTACTAGCAACTCAGTGTCATAATTCTGGAAATTGCAAATTGTAAGGCAGGTTCTTTTCATGTTTCAGTTTTGAGTTTTGAATTAACTCTCTCTCTCTCTCTCTCTCTCTATATATATATATATATATATATATAAAAGAAAAAAGTTTATTTGTTTTTCTTGTTTTTAGTTATTTCAGCTTTTTTACCCAGAAAACATGCAAACAAAATACTGTTGAGTTTTCTGCAAAATTTTTCCTTGAATTTGAAAACGCGTTTCCAGAACTATGAAGGTAAACAAGTTTCGGTTTATTAAGAAACTGAATAAAGAAAACAACATGAAAGGAGCAAAGGGAACAGCTGCATGTGTCAGTAACAAACATGCAACTAGTGTATTTTACCAATTGCAGCTAAACGTTGCTTCTTCTTCTCTATTTTTTCCTCCTTGCTTAATGGCTTTTTAAATCCAAGTTCAGTTGTTGCCATCTCTCTTTCTCTTCTTTGCGCTGCAAGACGCTCTTCAAAGCTGTCATGCAAATATTACCTTTAGTGCATGCATGAATACTTGCACAATATTATTGAGAGAAATTCGAGCATATAAAAACTTAAGTGTTACATAACTCATCACTACTTCCATGAGAATAGAATGCATATAGATTACCTCATAAACACCTAAGGAAGAGATATAAAGGCACTCTATACTGGGTAAAAAAGAAAAGGACTTCAAAATGACAAATCACATGAAATATTGAATTGCTACATTGATGGCCTACAAAACCCAGTGTGATGGTATAAAGCTAAGTAGCCAACTATATCATTTCACCAATATAGCAGTCTCTGCAGCCCTCTTTTATGTGTGGTTCAAATCATTCACTCATCATAACATGAACCAGTAACCAAATCAACGAATCAAAACACATAGGTTGGGGATGATGCACATATTATCTAGCCAAAATTTTAATTTATCTTTCACAGGAAATTATAATGCAATCCAATGGTGCACTCAATCTTTTAATTGGACTTGGGTGTGCTTGATGAGAAACGGGGTCGGATACTCATTTCAGAAAGGCAGATCCACAAAGCAGACACAAATTGGTGCACATAACAGAAAAGAATTAGGGGAATTAAAAGTCAAAGATGACCTAATTTGTTCATTCATTTTTGCATTAATTGTATGAGAAAAGATTATATTCTTAATTTCTTCTGCTGTCTGTTCTTCATCCCAATTGGTTAGAAGGTCGCGAAGGATAAAAAGGACAAATAACGCTGAGAGGAAATATTAACTATTGGGCCAAGAAGAACCTGTTAAGGAAAAACTGTGCAGTTCGTCGGACAGCTGTCATATCTCCAGTGGGAACCAGAACGCCCATCTGAATCATTGCTTGAAGGACCTGCGGTAGATGTGTACTTTTTCTTGGTCAGAAGAATCAGAGCATAACACGGATGTTATAATCAGACATGTCATTTCTTAAAATAACAGGTAACTTCATGAAATCCAAATGTGAGAGCAAGAAATATCAAAGAAACTATCACCTTATCAGCGTCCTTCTCGTAAACTCCATAAAATGTTTCTAGCAAGCCCTCTCTAATGTTAGAATTTATACTGCAAAAATTAGAAGTTGAATGCTTATTTGCATAGAAGATCAGCAAGGCTAAAATTAAAGATTCCAAGTGAAGAGACATTTTCTACGAAAGAAAGAAATGAAGCAAATTGCACCTTCCCATCATTCCAAAATCATAAAAGATCAATCTTCCACCATTAACATCATCCACAGCAATATTTCCAGGATGCTATAAAAAAGCAATGAATTTGACATGGTTAGCAATAATTCAGGCATTGAAAATGTAAACTTTTAAAATAAAACAGACAAATAATTAATTAAAATATATGATTGGCCAAGACTCATGTGGTCTAACGGCATTCAAGTGGGTTTCCCACACCCTTCATCATGATTCAATTCCTCTCCCCCACAATCCCCGTGTAATAGTAACAAAAATAGTTTTTCAAAGAACATAAAATAAAATATATGATTGATTCAGGGAGATTAAAAGACAGGATTCTTTGAGCCTTGGGCAAAAGTTTAAAGTAATGGGCTTCAAGCATCTTCTAGTTAAGCTTTTTCTTCTGTTCGGCATTTTTTCTAACTAATCATGAAAGCACCAATGCGTCTACAAATAATCAAAAATTTCAACTTATAGTACAGTATGCAAATCTTTGTTAAGGACATACTATAAGCTCATAGGATGACTTACTGGATCAGCATGGAAAAAGCCATGTGATAGAATCTGCTCCAGGTAAGATTCAACAGCATAACGGCCCAACCTAAGAAGATTGACCCGACATAAGAATTGAGTCAGCAAAAGAAAAGTAATTTCTACTTTCCAAAGTCAGGAAGAGCACAGGGACATTAACTTAATGTGGTTCATATGTATTGACTAATACCTCTTGCGATCCACACCCAACTGATCTAGAGCTTTTATGCGGTTTATTTTGATCCCAGGGACATATTCCATTGTCAAAACCTATTTCATGTGAAAAGGTTACTAAAGTAACAAAAGAAATTTCAGAAGAAAATTAAGTATTAATCAATTGAAATTTGTGTAATTTCTGAAATTTTAAACCTGTGGTGTCGTGTATTCCCAGTATATCGTTGGGACTTTGACATAATCCAAGTCTTTGAAGTTATTTGCAAATTTCTCTGCATTGTCAGCTTCCTTTGTGTAGTCAATCTCCTGGAATTTTCGGAAGTGAGGAATTTCCCGTTAATATAAGTCGTCTAGAACATTAAAAAAATTTTACAAGAACATGTGTTTGAAAATGTTACAAAGGCCAACATGGTACCACAAGAACCAAGGCTAATCAGGGTACCTGTCAAAACATGAATTAATCTGTTTGACCTATTCTCTATGTGTATGCATCCATGTATTTGTTGTCTATGCCAAGTGGAATCTCTACTTTCGCATATTTATGAGTTACAACGACTGTACAATCCCAGCAGCAAAGAGTAAGATTGTCTTACAATTGATTTACCTGATACAAGACACTTGCGCACTCATCATAGATAGCAACCCAATCTCTCTTTGCACCATCTGATTTTGGATCAATCTTCTGAAGATATTCAGCTATCACCTGAATACGCCAAATAATCGAACATATCAATGCATCCAGATGTACAATCTATTTCAAAACAAGTGAAGAAGGCAGTGAAATATATCGACTAAACTAATGCAGGTGTCAATGACATAGGATGTGCACATCACATATGCAAGTCACTGACCCTTAGATTTTTCAGATCAATGTCAAATAGATCCTTTAGACCGGGTCTTTGTACTTTGACAACAACTTCCTGTCCCTTCACTTTTGCGCGATGGACCTGACCTGCAGCAGGGGATTCAATGTTCTGCTAAATTATATCTTTCCACATGTAATTATGATATGCAAAAAGGTTCATTTCATATAAGATAAAAACAGTGGAAACGCAAACCAATTAGAATCCAATGCAACTTTTGGTGCTAATGAATAATTATTATTATTATTTTTTTTTTAACCAAGGGGCACAAATTAATGAGCTTACCAAGACTTGCTGCAGCAATTGGCTCTCTGTCAAATCTTTCAAATACATCATCCACCGGTGCTCCAAGTTCTTCCTCAACTATTAAGAGAGCAGTTTCTGATGGAAAAGGAGGAACTTGATCCTGCATGCAATGGAAACACAGTTATCTCTCTCTCAGATTGATCCAATAAATCAACTATTTATCTTGGAGTCTCTGTTTTCTGGATAGGGAAATGAGATTCATACACTGCAAATGAAGTTAGTAATAAAGACAATGATGATACCTAGGTCCTAAGTGACTTTTTCGTTCTTTTTGGCCTAGGCTTCAGCTAAAGAAGATAGTAAAATGATGGATGAGCATGAAAAGTTCTGACATTTAATGTTTCAACTTACAAAAAGATGGTATATTTATGAGAATAAAGAACAATATTTACCTGAAGCTCTGATAATTGATCGACATATTCTTGAGCAAGAATATCCACCCTTGTGGAGAATTGCTGGCCAATTTTGATAAATGTAGGGCCTAATCTCAAAATATTTTCCTTTAACCACTTGGCGAGCACCTTTCGCTTCTGAACCTTCTTTTCTTCTGTCATCCCACCTGCATTTTGAAAATCTAAGTTTAAATAAAGGAAATAGCACAACAGAAAGCCTAAGATTGTTTATTACATATGTTCAATATAATTTTCTGAATTAGTTCAGTTCATTCCGGAGAATTTGATAAATGTGTTAATCCAATGGACATTTGTAGCAACACATGCTAAAATAAATGATTTCCGGAGGGAAATATTCACCATTAGTAGAATGATATTTCACTATCAAAAATCACAATGTACAGTCACAACAATGAATCAATGATACTTCATCACAATTGTCCTATGAATGTATTCTAAGCCATGTAATTGCAAAGGCAAGGGAATCAGAATACATTCATAATTCATTACCAGGATTTGTTTAAAGAAAGTTAAGTGGCTAACCTTTGTAATAGAATTTCTGGTTAGTTAACCAGGCTCTGAATATTAGAGTCAGAACAAATCCCCATATCTCCAACGTCCTTTGAATTGTTGAATACGTCTTGAACCTGCTCCAACGGCCACCAGGAGCAACAGATACCTGTACAAAACCATAAATGTTTTAAGAGACGACCGGATTCCAAAAATATTATACTGAGGGAATCAATCAGACTGATGCTCAAGAAAGTTTCTAGGTTTTTGTCTGCTAGTCACTAATTCACCACATCTCTAGTGTTCATTTTTGTCACAATTTAGGTCCTTCGCATTAAATTTCTCAATAAATGGTTGTTAAAGAAGTATAAATCCCCGCATTTAATCCCTGGAAATGATTTCTTCTGCTTGCACTGAAACTTCTCACATGCGATATGTAAGTACACAGACATTCACACATATCCTTGAGCAAATAATATCTTCATACTAGTGGCCACAAACCATGCATGTTTCATCATCACTTACTAAACTATGATAAATGATGTTTAAGATATGAAGCCTAAGGATAAACTACACTAATAATGAGTTATGTATTTATAGAACAAACTTGTTAAGATTTTGGGAATGATAAAATTTACTAAAAATAAGCAGAGGGCAAGAGTGAGAAACTTGCTCTCTCTTAAGCATCTTACATCTGACTATTACCTACCTCATGATAAAAGTACATGATAATACAAAACGCTATTATAGTTCTTACTTTATTTATGTAGTCTGCAAATGACACCATTAAGCATATAACCTATTCATATAATGAGCACGACATTTTGTTACTGGCTTTAGCCACTGTGACTTCATCAATAGAACAGTTTCTACTCACAGAAACATATTTTAATTTATACAAAATATGATCTCTCAACAGAATATATCCCTTGAAGTTTGATCTCATTCCATGTACACCGTCCACAAAAGGTTCAATTAATTAAGAAAGTAAAACGCCATATCTGCTTCTGACCTTGGTAAATACATTGAAGATTATTATTGTGATTATTTTTTTTCCGTCCAAGATTAATTTAACCATTCATGTAAAGTAGAACATAAAAGAGCAAAATTTGCATGCAGAGATAGAAATAACTTCCCATCACAACTTAAACCCAAAATATTCAAACTAAAATTTCCACACTAGTATGAACTGGTTAATTAACAAACATTGTCTCCAAACTCACCTAAAATTCATACGGTTCTCATATACCACACTGAACACAATCAAATAAAGTAATGAACAAAGTAAACTGATGCATTACATACCTCAACTTGCTCTTGCCCACTCTGCTTAAACCATGCCTCTTCTTGTCCAATTTCTTCCACACTCTTGTTTTTTTTCTTGGTCACCTCCTCCACTTTCACTACTTGCACTACTTCCTCTCCGCTCCTCACAGTCACACTTCCATTGACATTGCCATTCCCATTCCCATTCCCATTCACATACTTCGTCAAACTCCCATTCTCACTCTCAGTTGTCACACTTCCATTTGTATATTTCTCAATCGAACCATTGCCGTAAGCATAATTCCCATTAGCAGACCCATTCACACTACCGTTTAATTTAGTAGCCAGCCCCCTGTCTTCATCTTCTACCACAACACTTCCTTCTCCATGAACAGCCCTGATTCTAGTTCCAAGAATCTTGATGGACTCATGATTAACGGATTTAGATAAAGAAAGTTTAACTCTAGTAGTTGGGGTCTTTGGAGAAAGAAAGATCAGTCTATAGAATGTTGGAGTAGAAAAAGAAGCACAAAAGGTCGCCATTTCTTGAACTAGACTAGAAAAATCTGACCTTAACGAACCCAGATTTTCATTGATTCAAGAAATGATTTTCGAGAATAAGGACGAATGGTACAATTTGCGAGGGAGGGGCCTTCGGGAAGAGGAGGAGTGGTGGAGGAGAATAAAAGTTTGTCATTACTGTCTATTTATCAATTAAAAGAGAAAATTGAATCGAATGGAAGAAAATAAGGCTGTGGAGAGACAAGTGCCACGTGGAAAGAGAAAGATGAGTGTTGGGAATATTGGGGCGTTCTCATTGGTTGAGAGATTTCAGATGGGGTCTGTTGTGTCCGAAGCCACCAAGATTATTTGCAATGTCGTTTGCTTCTAGCCATCTATTTTTATCTAAATGGGTTTTGTAATGAAGTCCAAGCCCAGTCAAGGTTATTGCTGGTCCAGAAATCATGGGCTTCAATCAAGCCCAATTTGTTTTTCTCATGGGCAGCCCATGGCAAGAGCAAAGGGATCTTTAGAAAACTACCAAAACAAAAGATTTGGGAAAATTAGGCAAAATACTCTATATTTTGTTTTAAATATTGAAAAAATACGGCGTTCAAAGAAAATGCGGCCATTTGATGCTGAAATTTTGAAAAATATGGCCAAAACGTGAAACAAGCCATTTGATACTAAATCCCATGTTTTACTCCTTTTTGTTACATCTTCCCTGAATTCTTGCTTAATGTGTTCCATTTTGTCTTTTGCTTTTTTTTTTTTTTTTTATTTGGGGGCTGGGGGTGGTGGTGGTAATTTTTTGCATTTCGTCCCCAACGTTTGCCAATTTTAACAATTTTGTCTCCAACCTTTTTTTTGAAGCATATAGGTCCCCAACCTTTGTCAAAAGTAACAATTTCATCCCCAATTTTTTTTGAAGCATATAGATCCACAGCCTTTCAAAAATAAACACAAAAGATCCCTATGAACAATTTTTATCTATTTTCATATTTATAAAATGACCATTTTACCTTTGTATGGAATAAAAGAAAATTAATACAAAATATGTTTGATTTCTCTGATGAGTTACTCCTAACTTCTACTTAGTACAACAACCATTTTCTTTACTATTTTTTAAGAGTGGAGCAGGATAAGGCCTCATTTAAGTTATCTTTAGCAATAATAAAAAGAGATTTATCTCTCATTTTTAACTATATGAGGATGAAAATTTTAGAATGAGAAGGGTTGTAGCAGAAACAAAAGAGGTCCTTCTTTTTTAAATTTACTAATAATTTAAATCTTCAATTTTTCACAAAAAAATTCATACGTTTTTAATCGTTCTAATTTTTATAACTTGAATATCAATTATATCTCAATTATCATTGCTTATTTAAGTTTAAATTTCAGAGATTTCATTGACTAAAGTAATTATAAGAGTAGTGGTGATGGTAGGGAAGCAAATGGAAAAGATAATATATTAATTAATATTTATATATAGCTTGTGTTAAGTACAGTTTCATTCTCCTGCTAAAGTACGTATCACGGTACCAAACTCACACGTGTCGCGCAAAAACGTGCTCTGTGTGTAAAAAACTAATGTGTAAGAAAACAATATTACAGTCTTAAGTGGGTGAATGAGAAAATATATTCGTTGATATACATTCTAAAAGTTTCGTCCTCATATAGCCAAAAATGAGAGATAATGTCACGCCCCCAATTTTCTAACAATAGCAGAAGTATTTAAATATATATATATATCTCGATTTAAAATCGAGGAGATCGGAAGACTCTATAATTTTAAAAGCATTGAAACGCTTTCGCTGTGCACTCTGATAATTAAATGTATTGTGGGCTACCCACAACGAAACCTCTGCCACATACCGAAATCTTGATTACATACATGTATCTCCTCTATCTTTGAGACGATCCGGCCACATAGCTCTAAATTCAATACCTACAGGATTGTAGAAGATAGGAGGTGAGTACAAAAGTACCAAGTGAATAACAACATGTATTGACCCACACAAAAACAATACAAAAGAGGGAATTTTTATGCACAAAGAGGTCATTCACAAAGATACAAAGATACGAAGCTCGGGCACATCACTAGTTTAGCCTCTACCAGTAAGCCATACAATTCAATAACAATTCAAGATGGCCGAGACCACATAGTAAGGCCATAATACCATAAAGCAATTCAAATAGCAGAGCAGATCGGGTATATAGCGTCACTAGCCATGGCCAAGAGCAAAGAACAATATTTATCCGAAGCAATGGTGCACCGTCAATTATCAAAGGCCAAATACAATTAAAAAAAGGGACAAGTTCTAAAAGAGAGAGATCCAAGTTACAAAGAGAAAAATAGAGCCAAGGGATAGAAAAGGATAGAGCCAAAGACATGTGTTACTCATCTTAAATATTTTTCGAATAATCCACGTGAAAAAGTATCCTTAAAGCCTTGATATTCCTTAATTAAAGCTATTCTTGAGTTAGGATATATCTATGTAAGGTTAGTAGCCTTTTTCAAGTGAGAAGTAGGTGTTTTAGTGGGTTTTTATATAGGTGTTTCTCCACTATCCCCAATGTTAGACGAATTTTGGGGGTTTAGGAGAGAAAGTGGATGACTTGGGGGGCTTGGAAACCTTGAGGACCCCTTGGTCATTTTTATAATAGTTGAGATTTAATTGTTTTTAATAAATTTTGAGTTCCGCCAATCACACCTCGACACGTGGCGCGACATATACCGTACACTTGGCGGGAAATTGTCCGAGAAATCCTTGTGCTTTGTCTCATCCTTTAATTAAGCCACCGAACTTCGATTTATGTCAATTAAGTCACTACACTTTATTTATGTCAATTAGGAACCAAATTCTTTTTTTAGCGTCAATTGAGTAACAATATTTTAATTTTCAAGAAATCTTACAATAATATTCAAGTAATTCTTTCAAAACAATAATTTCGTTACTTACCTTAATTAGAAATTTCCGGGATGTTACAGATAAATACAGATAAATCACTTTTTATTATTGTTAAAGATAATTTAAGTGGAGGCCTTATTCTGCTCCACTCAAAAAAAATAGTGAAGGAAATTGTGATTGTACTAAGTGGAAGTTATGAGTAACTAATCAGACAAAGCAAACATATTTTGTATTAATTTTTTTTTATTTCATACAAGGGTAAAATGATCATTTTATAAATATGAAAATGGATAAAAATTATTCATAGGGACCTTTTGTGTTTATTTTTGAAAGGTTGGGGATGAAATTGTTACTTTTGACAAAGGTTGAGGGACCTATATGCTTCAAAAAAAAGGTTGGATACGAAATTGTTAAAATTATCAAAGGTTGGGGACGAAATGCAAAAATTTCCCTTATTTTTCATTTTTTCTAATTAAATGCATACTATTCTATTTATTTACAATGTCTTTTTTTATCAATCGATTATTTTATAAGTGACTTTTTCTATTATATATGTGACTTTTTTTTTTTCAATTTTAATAATAATTTGAATTTGAGGACTTAGCATGTTCACTCAGCCAGAGGCATCATACCCGTGCCAACTATTGTTATTACTAGATAAAAATTGTATAGCGGGTTTATGGCACCTTCAAGAAGTGTAGTTATGCCACATCTCATCTTATATGGGTGTATAGATACATACCACGTAGCAACTCATGTTACATGGAATAGAAGGTGCCATAGAGGCACTTGTCAGAGGTGTTAGAAATTAAAAAAAAAAAGTATCGTAGCAGTAATAATAATAATAATAATAATAATAATAATAATAAAAAAATAGGTTAAACGGTTAGTAGAGATTTTAACAAATATTTGAAATATATAGTTTTAATGTGAAAACTATAATAAGAATCAAACTGACACCACATTGACCAAATTTGTATAAAAATTATGGGGTACATTTTGATATTATTGTAAAAATTTCACTAATAGTTGTCATATTCTATCGGTATATATGATCGGTGATAGCTACATGTCGCATTTCTCATCTCAAAATAAAGAAATTTGAAGGATCACATCACTTATGGCTATTTACTTTTCGTGAAATATAGGGTTCCCCCCTTTAATTCTTTCCCTTTTCCCCCTTTGTACAAGAAGGAGATAGGGGAGAGATAGGTGTGGTTCGATGCAGGACCTCTCACCCGAAAGATGATTATCTGAAATATGTGCCACTTGTTCGAACCACTGTTTAATTTCTATTTTTTTCCCGGTATCTTCCCATTTTCTATTTTAATGTATAAAAGTTAGTTAAATTAATTTGACTTATGCTCCGTTGCTTCGTTTTAAATAAGATATTTTGCTTCCAAATTCTTTTATAATATAGGATATATTGCAAAACAAAAGACAATAATTATGAGCCAGGCAAGATAACATAAGGAGAATTGTTTCTATTTCACAATCAGACTAATCCACCAGTCCCAATTTTCCACTAGACGTCTGGTGAGGTTATGCTGTCAGATGTCTGCGTGTCGAGAGATTATTAAAACTCATATATGGGTGCAATCTACATGTGGTAGAACCCACATATAGATTCTCAATGACTTCCCGTCACACATACGTCTGGCGGTGTAAATCTCATTAGACGTCTGACAGGAGTTTAACTAACCCATGTCCCTATAATGTACATATAAATTGGCTTCAAATCTATAGAGGAGAAATGAAGAATGGAATTTCTTTTCTATGTAGTCTAAAAAAGGTGAGGTTTAGAAAAAGTCATGCGGGGGTGTATATATATATATATATATATATATATATATATATGAGAAAATGCACAAAGAGGAGCTGAGGAGGAACTTCATTATAAATAAAATATAGTGTAGTTAACAAAAAATCTACCGATCATTACAATGAGCTTAATAATGACAAGATTAACAAGCGTTGTGTTTTAGTGTCAGACGCTCAAGTAGCATGTATTTTTACACGTCACGTGAAAGAAATTAAATGTAGTTTCCAGACGTCTAACACCATATTATTTAATGGGTATCTACTACCTAACCAGAAGGAAAAGGTTTTTGTCTTCTATAATAATCAGAGAAGAAAAAAGCACGTGAACAATAAAGAACTCCATAGAAATTTGTGACTTGTGCTACTCATAGGTTTTTATGTTTAACATAAAAACAAAACGAAGGACCGTAAGAATTTGACAAATTCACAAACATCTGGGTGTATTTGCACAAAAGTCCTTGACAGATACCGTAACATTAGAGATTGCACATAAAATCAAGTGATGGTTTTTGGTCATTACCTTCTCCATGTTACCATATACAATACGCAGTAGCGTGCTTGAGGCTAGACCTTCTAGGCAGTCGTCTAGAGCCCCCGAAAGATGAAGTGGGCCCATTTAAATTTTCTTTTTAGAAAAAAAAAAGTTTAGTAAGGCTCAAATCTTAATTTCTTTGCACATCTACTAACGACATTAATTCAATAATTCAATTCAAAGTAAACCCTTATTTTCTGAAACTAATTCAGTTTCCTTCAATGGTAAAAGAACAAAGAAATTTGAAATTTCTATTGTGACTTTGTGGTTTTTGTTTTAAAAAAGAATAAATATTTGATGTTCATTACAAGTTCTTTAATGGTTTTAGTTAAATTTATATACATGATATTTGTTATATATAATTTTAGTATTATGTATGGTTAAAGGACCCCAAATAAAAAATTCGCTTAGGACCCTTAAAATATCAGGCACAGCCCTGACAATACAATATAATTAACTATTTCTGCCAAATATTGTGTACCAAACAAATTATTAATACTATTGATTACAAAAATAATAAGCATTAATAATATTATTACTATAATCTCGTGCCAAAAATATTTTAGTCACCTATAAGACATATATCAAAGAGTTTGCAACAAAAGATGAGTGGTAGAAATGTACATTGTATTTGTGAGTATCAAATAAAATATAAAACTAATTTGAAAATTTTTTTATTTAAAAGGGGGGAAAAGAAGAAGAAGAAACTAACGGTTTATATTTGTAGCGTGTGATGTATTATTATTCCTGAACAAATTTAGTCTAGGACAACATATGCGTTCATGGGATAAATATCCATCACACATTTACTCTATTTTAGCCACCCAAGCACTATATAATACTAGTGTGGTACTACCTTTTTCATTTTTCTCATTTTGTTCCTTCTTTTCCCCATTATATCTAAGTTTCTTAGACACATCCAAGTTTTTCATCTTCCTAAAACATGACTAAACCAATTAAATATAAAGGAATAATTAATGAATAGAAACTAGAAATTATAAAAGAAATATTACTTTCTAAAATTTTTTACACATATATCTCATTTAATAATTTCTTAATGTACTTTTTTTTAGAGGAAATACAAATTTTTTGAAAATCTTGGATAATTACGTCGCTAACCCAAATTGCATATAGTTTGTCCAACTAGAAAAACATGAATGACCATTCAAAAAAAAAAAAAGAATGATAAAAGGCATATGAAGCGATCAAGTGGACAACTATAACCTCTCACAAGGCGCATAGTTGCATGTAAAACAACATCAAATTCGGTCATGGGTCCTGTAATGTTCCTTTGAGTTATTTTATTGAAAACAACATTTTCTTTAAAAAAATGTTGTTTTTTTCAAAATGTTCCATGATCCACTACTTCATTCGGTCATTCCTTAATTAAATCAACAATCCTTTACCTTTGGAGTATAGAACTGCATTGGGATTAAAATCAAAGCCTACAATTGTAACCACTTGCACACTATCAAATTCAATCTGCAGCGCAATCTTAATAATCTCTTGACGGCTATGATTCTTAACTATGAACCACAAAATCTTTACAATAAAATTACATTTATATTGCAAGTACGATCTTGAATAATACAAACTAATTGTTCTCTATCCTATTTATGTGTCACTCTTTCTTGTTATGTAAATCACGCTCTTCTTTTTCCTTCTTAAATTCTCCTCCTTCCTCTCATTATTCTTTTTCTAGTAATTAATCTTACCGTCAAATTTACCGTTCAAATGGTATACAGTTTTCTAATTCCGGCTAAACCATGTCATGACATATAACCATTTGTGAATTATTTATTGTTCCATAAATCGAGTGCTAATTAAATAATGGCACGTTTTTATTGCGTTGGACCCTACTTACAAAAAATCAAGTTGGATCTAAAGCTGTTTTGTCATTTTTCTATCACATGTTTCGTGGTCACGTTACGCTTACATTCGAATAAAAAATAGTTTAACACTAGTGTGCATCAAACAAGCTACATGATTATAATTTTTTATGTGATATGTCCTGATATATATTATATGGTCATATAGTCTATATATTTGATATTAGATTAGGACCATTCCTATGGTCTTTTATGATGTCATCTACTGACATAAAAACAAATTTTTCAGATCTAACAACTGACACGCACACACACACACACCCATCAATAGAGGGTCAATTACTCTTTTTATTAGTTTATCTAAAAAGTGAGGTTAGCATATGATGTTTTAAGATGTCATTTGACTAGTGTTTAAAAATTTTTCAATATTGAAAACATATTAATATTGTATTGCCATGATTATACCTGTACAATCTCCTTGATCTTTCACCATCGGTACGTCATCCGGAACTTATCTCTATGTGTATCTACACGGAGTAATTCTATGAAGTCGTGTATTTCTAATATGAAAAGGCAACATAGGTCTACTGGCTATTATTGATTAGATATTTATATGTTAGTGGTGAAATTGAAGGCTAACAAATAACCAATATAAGATAGTTAATTGAACATATCACTTTTTCATGTTAAATAAATCTCTCTAAAATTATTGTATCTATACACCAAAAAATATTTCCATCCATTTAAAATTATATTATTATATAATGAAAACGAAAAAATACTGGATTAAATAATTTGTAATGAATATATTAATAGAATGGAGTCATCTTTAATCGTGGGTATATGAAATGGATTAAATGTCTGTGTTGAGTTCCAACTATAGAGCTCTTAATTTTGCTTCTATCGACTCTGAGCTTTTGTAACTAATTTCATATATGTAAGGTAACATGCTCAATCCTCAACATTCCAAAAAACAATTTTCAAGTTTCTTTTTTCATTTTTTTCTTCTATATGTAATAAAATGTATCTCTAATTTGGATTTTTTTTTTCTTTTTGACCAGTCTAATTTGGATTTTTAAGATGAGATACTTTTTTAAAAGAAAAAAATTAAAGGGAAAAAAAAGAAACTTTTCAACTTTTTTCATTTTAGTTTTAATTTCATCTATTTACATTTTTATAATCTTTTTTATCTTAATGACGAAGGAAAATTTTTTGAATTGTTCATAAAGTGGCATGATTTAGGATACGCCACGACATATCGTTGATAATGGTAGTTGGAAGTTGCCCCAATTGTTTGCGATAAACCCATAGGAGCGCTTGGGCCAACACGTTGTTCAACCATCATTCTTCAACCACAAGTCAAAATTGCTCGATTTAAATAATAATTAAATGGTTGATTGTCATCCATTCAAACTCTAGATTATTGTAATTTATAATTTGAAACTTTTATACTTTGGCATTTCTAATCTCAAAATTTAAAATATTTAACATAATTTTTTACTTGAAAAGACTACAATAATGGTAGATTGGCACTATATAATTCTAATATTTGAACAATTATCAAATTAAATATCAAATTAGTAGACATGCATGTTAAAGCTTAATTATTTTCTTGTAACTTTCAATGCACGAACTCTGGATTATTATGCAACCTGTATGTTGGAATGGCCTTTAGATGTTCTGTTCTGGTAATTACTAAACTAAAACACTCAGCCATGTTCAATTCATTGGGTTGCATCCCATTAGGAAGCTCCCAATTGTAGCAATGAACCAGTTGCGCCACTATAAATCTAACCATAGTGAGTCCTAACTGCATTCCAGGACACCCTCTTCGTCCAGACCCAAAGGGTAAAAGCTGAAAATCACGCCCTCGAATATCTATATTGCTTCCAAGAAACCTTTCTGGACGGAACTTGTCTGCTTCTGCCCACACATTTGGATCTCTCCCGATTGCCCATGTATTCACTAACATGCGAGATGCTTTTGGTATATCAAAGCCATCAACTAGACAGTCTTCCATGGACTCATGAGGGATTAGGAATGGTGCCACCGGATGAAGCCTAAAGGTCTCCTTTATTACCATGTCGAGGTATTCAAGATTGTCTAGATCGGATTCCTCCACCATTCTCTTTAGTCCGACAACGGATTCTAATTCTTTTTGGAGTTTCTTCATCACATTTGGATGCCTAATGAGTTCAGAGAGTACCCAGTCAACTGTAGCAGATGAAGTGTCGATTCCTGCCATAAACATGTCCTGGAAAAAAAAAATGGCACATCTAAAATTATGAATGCATTTGCTTGATGAATATGAACAGAACATATTGTTTGCATAAACATATGGGCTTAAACTTTTAGATGAAGAAAATGATAATTATACCAATAGCACAGCTTTGACATGGCGGCGATCAAATTCGAATTTGGCCTCTCCAGATTCCATAATGGCCATTAAAGTATCCACAAAATCCTTAGTTTGCTTATCGTTTTCCTTATTCTGAACATGATCGTCAATAATCCTTTCAAGAAAACCATCAAAAGCTTTTGCAATAGCCTTAAACTTGCGCGTCAATCCCTGAAGATCGAGCACACCAAGATAAGGAAAATAGTCCCCAAGATTAGGAACAGCAGCCAACTGAAGTGCCTCCTTAACCACCTCTGAGAACCCTCTTCTTTCATCAAGAATATCCTCTTCATATTTGTTTCCAAACACCATAAGGCAAATTACTTCTCCAATCGACGAGGCTATTTTCGCGGTAACATCCACGACTTCACCTAATTCAGAAGCCCTTTTAAAGGAGTTAACCAAATGCCCCAACTCTTCCCTTCTCATGGACTGGAACTGATTTATCTTGTGATTACTCAGTAACTCTAAAATGCAGAGTTTGCGCATATTGCGCCAGTAAGGGCCGTACTTTCCAAACGTTATATTCCTACTCTGGTAACCAACATACTTGGAGCTCTCATGGTGTGGCCTGCTACAGAAAATATGATCATAAGTCTTGAGAAAAATCTTAGCCTTTTCAGGAGATGACACGACAATGGTTGGAACAGAGCCAAACCGGAGATGCATTATCGAGCCGTGCTTTTGGGAAAGACGATAGAGATCTTGATGGGGATTCTTTCCCAACATGTGCAAGTGGCCTATAATTGGAAGCCCCCTTGGCCCTGGTGGAAGTTTCATCTTCTTGCTTAGACATTTCACGAGGATCAGATACACAAATGCAATCAATAGGAGTGATACCTCTGCCCAAATCCAGGCCATAGCAAGATTAATTTCTAAAATGACGCTCAAAGTTGGGATGGAAATACCAAGAAGCCTAGATGGAGATATTTATGAAGGGACAGGACCAGTAGTCATCGGGTGGCAAGTTAAATGTGCCTTTGGCAAATGGTTGCTTATAAACAGGATGAGATCATCATTTCATTATTATTACATCATCAAATTTTAAAAAAAATGTCAAAAATGGTGTCAAAAATGACTTTTCTTTTTCCTTTCGAAAAATTGTCCAATGAAAATATGAAAATGTCGGTTAGTATTTTACAAATTGCAAACTAGTTGCAAAGAAACACCGTCAATCATACAACATAAAAATACATATAAAACATTGGAACCATATTTCATTGGACTGACTGCATCCCTTTCGTTATAGTCTTGAGTTGTGCCACCATTCTAAATCGAGGTTTGCTTACTTGAGCTGGGAGCTCAGGTGGGCGGCCAAGGTGCCGAGCAAAGACATTACTATATATATCATTGTAAGCAATTAAGCATCTCCAAGAAAATGATATATAAAAGCAGACGTCTAGCGTCGTAAAAAATGCATGGCGTGTATATGAACACCATTATCATCACTCCTCAGTGTGGTTTTTTCCCCCCTAAAACAATCGATTTTCTTTTCTGTTTCTAATTAATGATTAGAAAAGATAATTCCTTGAACTCCTTTTGAATATGCTTCCTTGATTCAACAACATTTTTCAACTACTCGAGTGAAAAACGTTTTTGTACTTCCTGTAAATTTCATACTTTATATGTACAACTAGTTTGTGGGACAACTTCTAATCTAAAGCCTCCGGAGACAATTCTTTTATGTGCGTGCATCTATGCTTTTTTCTTCAGGTTTGTAATGCATTTCGGCAGCCACATCCACTAACGTTTTCTCTTCAAAGGAATAATTTTCATCTTCAAATGTTGAGGACCTGGGGTTATTGACACAAGCTGCAACGTGGAGAACAATCATTCAATTTACTAATTCGTTGAAGTTAAAAGAATTACCAAATCGTATGTAAATGATATGATGAATTTTCAGCAAGAAATTTGTTTATTTAGTCAAAACCCAACAATCCTAATAATGAAAACAAGGGTTTAAATATTGTTCTACTAACTTAGACACTAAGTTAGAAGTAAAAGGACTAGAATAAAATAAAATAAAAATAAAGTAAAACGAGTAAAATGAATAGTAATGAAATAAACAAAGATTTCAATAAGGCGCGTACACTCTTTATGTAAAATTCATTACTAAGAGAGTCTTCAATGCATGGCTCGATCATATGCTTCCAAATATGCTAATGCCTATTCTGAAGCTCCATCTTATTGAAAAGATGAAACCAGCCCTCCTTTTTTCAAAAGAATAATCGACATCTTCGTAGAAAGCTATTGGCATAATAAAGCCAACTATTCTTTCTTTGAAAGAATAATTGTTATGCTTAACTTGAGAAACCACAACTATATGGCGTGTATCACGACATGCCATATGAGAAACTACAATTATGTGCTAGGTTTCTATACACGTCATATGATTATATAATATTATATAGTATTATATACATAATGTTAGATCTGACTCTAGCTAGTGCTGCATTACTAGAATTAACACACAACTTTTTGACCATAATTAACTGGCAGCTTTTTGACCGACTTTGATACCAAATGTTACAAACAAATTGTTTGTGCCGGAAAACCAAGAATCTATGAAGTATGAGAACAGAAGTTGACTATTCAAGGAAACTCAACCCCTCCTAATTATTAGTTTTTTGAGGAAACCGACAAACCCAAGTGCAAACCCAGTTTACTAAGTGCATGTTTAATTCTCATTATTTTCACAAATTATAATTTAACTTACTACTAATTTGATAATGAGAATTATATTATTTGCGAAAATAAAACAATTTACAATAATATATTTCAAATTTTTTTACATTTTCAATACACATTCTACCTCTCTTCTCATTATAATTTTCTCAAATAATGAGATCGGACAAGCTCTAATTGTCTTTAATTACATTACCTAGCTGGTTACAAGAAACAATCAATCTTTATATATCGTTGATTCTCCAATTATTGAATCATGATTTATATTCAAGCCAATGAAATAATTAACTTCACATGTCCAATTTAAATGTTTTAATAAAATATATTTTTAAATAGGAAATGAAAAACTAAAAAAATGTGAAAAATAGTATCATTTGTATGAGATTTGTAAAATGATACATTATGGAATATACAAAATGTTATGTAGCCAAAGGAGGAAAAAAAGAGCCAAATCAATATTAATAAACGTTGGTGTCTACTACTGAGAAATAAATGTTCATGCAAACTATTAAAAAAAAATGCTATTGGTGGGAAGAATTGAATGGATGTGACAGGCAAGGCCATGTCCTCATAAGCATTGATTTGCGGATAAGTCCTCATAATTTGAATAGACCACGTCTTCGTGGCCAAATTGGAGTAGATTTTCACTGAAATTTCGACCTTGTAAGATAAAAATGTATGTGGACGTGATTTAAGATTTTGACAGGCAAACTTATGGGCGAGGCATCCTAAGATATTTCTTGAAATTCTTGAAGGGTTAAAAAAAAAAAGGTAATTTGATGATAATAATTTTTTATATAGCAAAAAAAAATGACAGAAAAAAGAGAAAATGAAAGGGATTAAGGGATTTTAAGGTTTAGAGAAGGACAGACAGGCATGCAGGGTCATAAGTGACAAAGGAGCAAAGATGAGGACCTTCATCATGTGTGAAACGGTGTAGGTAACAAATAAAATCTAGGGAGGATTTATAAGAAAGTGAGATTTTAAATGGATTTAAAATTTAAATTTTATATAGGGTAATACCCGCCCTATTTATTATTGGGATGAGTACGGGATGAAATTCTTCGTCCCGAACCCTTATTGGGTCGGGGACGGGTATTGGCTGCCCCGACCCGATAATAAATTTTTTTAATTATTAAAAAATAGATACAAACTGTAAGGAGCAGTTGAACTCTATGGAGTAAAGAAAAAAATATGTTAAATCTTAGCAAAAAGTAAAATATAATAGGTGAATATATAACTCCCAAATAGGTGGTAGAATTTCAGTTGCTTGTTTAAAGAGAAAATTGAGGTTGACAACTGAAATTATTAAAACACATATATGGTTAACACCATAATTTTTAAAATTAGCTTGATGTATGATAATTTGGATTGTTTTTTTCTTTTTTTTGAACAGATTGATGGTTTTTTTTTTTTGTAGTTTCCAATTTTTTTAGGATTTTGATATTAACGAGACGGGTAAAGGGTATTTTTCTCTTATCCGCCCCGAACTTCCCCCGTGGTGTAGGGGGTTTCCTCAACAAGACGGGGGCGAGGGAAGGCATATCCGCCCTGTTGCCATTTCTAACTCCTTGTGGGCACTAATTTAATAACAACTCTCAGACTCTACTCCACTAAAATACATCTCCCAATTTACATCCTCCATCATGCTCCATGAACGGTGCGGTGGGCTTTCAGGGTTGGGGGTTCAACCTTTGAATGGACTTGTACTTGTGAGGGCATGAATGACCACCGTACAGCCATATCGCTTTGCTTTTATTTAGAGCATTTTCAAGATGGAGGAGCCAAATTTGACCATAACTTTGGGGAAAGGGGGGCCTCCTAGAAAAGGGGCCATATATCCCCCTCCTTTGCCCTTTCTCTCCTTTCCACTTTTCTTTGAAAGTGAAATAACGCAAAGTGAAAAATTCAAGGGAGAAAACCTAATGTATTTGAAAAAGAGAAAAGATCAAAGGGGAAAAAACCAAATACAAAGATGGAATCTATAGAGAAAGGTGTCACATATGTTTTTCTAAAATGATATGTGGGACAATTTACATGTGCAATGTCCAATAATTTTACGCCACATCTGTATCTAATGATATTATCTCACTAGACATATAACAGGAGATAGAAACTATGTCTCTCTCTCCTAGAAAAGTGTCAAATTCCGCCCTATTCCGCCTTTACATTATTTGGTTGAAGAGGGAAAACCTAAAAATAGGGTAATTTCTCTTTACATTATTTGCATGCATATGAACAATGGTTTTTTTTCCCGCACATTAGTTATACCCTTACAGTAAAAATGTTTAAAATGCGGAAATACCAGGAGTCTAATTTGACTACTCCTTTACATATTTCTCAATCAAAACTCTAATTTGTTACCCAACACTATTTCACTTGGTGGGTGAAAATCTGAATTTGAATTTTTTTTCTCCTCAATTGAAGAGCTATAAACATTGAAATTGCTTACGAGGCTAGTGTCTAATTATTATTATTTTTTTAAGGCGACAGATCATTCATATCACTTGGCGACACGTCATTCATATCACTTAAGATGTACTCCTTGAAAAACAAAGAGCAATAAACAAAGGTACGCTCAAAGTCCAAGACACATCACCCTATAATTACTAGTATAGTCCTCCAGTATGTGGGCTATCATATTCCTCTCACAAGTTATACGACAACAAGTCTCACAACTGGCTTGCACAAGTAAGCTTCGCACTTCTCTGATAAAATAGGGGCCATCGAGCTAGTGTCTAATTATTAATATTGCAGGTCTGATAATCGGTAACATGTATTTATTGGTAAAGTCAAAAATTACATTTGAACATATATTTAAATTTATGAAGTATATTAAAGTCCAAATTATTGTAAGTTGTAACCACGCTCTTATCGAATTACTATTATACAACTTGTATTATGGCCGATGAAAGTATTTTGACATTGTAGTTACCAACCTTGAATTTTGATCAAATGAGCACCGTGCACAAACACACGAAATGGTAGTCGACATACAATGGGTCCCGCCTCATTGTGAAGTGGTGTTCATTGGATTTTTTTCCCCAAAACAACCATTGGAAAGTTTTGAACCAACCTGGTAATTAAATCTTAAGTCCCAAAATTTTATTATGCAAACTCTCATACACATGTGGCACGCCACCATTTAAGGGTAAGATAAATTGTCGCCATAATAATTGCATTATTATATATACATTTTTTATTGTAAGTCCCTAAAATATTAGAATTATATAGTGCCAATCTACCATTATTGTAGTCTTTTCAAGTAAAAAATTATGTTAAATATGTTAAATTTTGAGATTAGAAATGCCAAAGTATAAAAGTTTCAAATTATAAATTACAATAATCTAGAGTTTGAATGGATGACAATCAACCATTTAATTATTATTTAAATCGAGCAATTTTGACTTGTGGTTGAAGAATGGTAGTTGAACAACCTGTTGACCCAACCGCTCCTATCGCAAACAATTGGGGCAATTTCCAACTACCATTATCAACGATATGTCGTGGCATATCCTAAATCATGCCACTTTATGAACAATTCAAAAAAGTTTCCTTCGTCATTAAGATAAAAGATTATAAAAATGTAAATTGATGAAATTAAAACTAAAAGGAAAAAAAGTTGAAAAGTTTCTTTTTTTTTTTCCCTTTAATTTTTTTCTTTTTAAAAAGTATCTCATCTCAAAAATCCAAATTAGACTGGTCAAAAAGAAAAAAAAAATCCAAATTAGAGATACATTTTATTACATATGGAAGAAAAAAATGAAAAAAGAAACTTGAAAATTGTTTTTTGGAATGTTGAGGATTGAGCATGTTACCTTACATATATGAAATTAGTTACAAAAGCTCAGAGTCGATAGAAGCAAAATTAAGAGCTCTATAGTTGGAACTCAACACAGACATTTAATCCATTTCATATACCCACGATTAAAGATGACTCCATTCTATTAATATATTCATTACAAATTATTTAATCTAGTATTTTTTTTTTCGTTTTCATTATATAATAATATAATTTTAAATGGATGGAAATATTTTTTGGTGTATAGATACAATAATTTTAGAGAGATTCATTTAACATGAAAAAGTGATATGTTCAATTAACTATCTTGTATTGGTTATTTGTTAGCCTTCAATTTCATCACTAACATAGAAATATCTAATCCATAATAGCCAGTAGACCTATGTTGCCTTTTCATATTAGAAATACACGACTTCATAGAATTACTCCGTGTAGATACACATAGAGATAAGTTCTGGATGACGTACCGATGGTGAAAGATCAAGGAGATTGTAGTATGACAGGTATAATCATGGCAATACAACATTAACATGTTTTCAATATTGAAAAATTTTTAAACACTAGTCAAATGACATCTTAAAACATCATATGCTAACCTTACTTTTTAGATAAACTAATAAAAAGAGTAACTAACCCTCTATTGATGGGGTGTGTGTGTCAGTTGTTAGATCTGAAAGATTTGTTTTTATGTCAGCAGATGACATCATAAAAGAGCATAGGAATGGTCTCAATCTAACATTATATATATAGACTATATGATTATATAATGTATATCAAGACATGTCACATAAAAAATTATAATCAGATAACTTGTTTGATGCACACTAGTGTTAAACTATTTTTTATTCGAATGTCAGCGTAACGTGACCGAAACATGTGATGGGAAAATGACAAAACAGCTGCAGATCCAACTTTATTTTTTGTAAGTAGGGTCCAACGCACTAAAAACGTGCCATTATTTAATTGGCAGTCGATTTATGGAACAATAAATAATTCACAAATGGTTATATGTCACGACATGGTTTAATCGGAATTAGAAAACTAGTATACCATTTGAACGGTAAATTAGATAGTAAGATTAAGTACTAGAAAAAGAATAATGAGAAGAAAGAGGAGAATTTAAGAAAAAAAAGGAAGAGCACAGAACAAGAAAGAGTGACACATAAATACGATAGAGAGCAATTAGTTGTCCCTTCTTTTTTTAGAGAAGACCTTTAATTGAATTTGATTATAATTTGTCAAATAACACCGTTTAATTAAATCTTTTTTTTTTTGAAGTAAACATTATCAGCTTGACTCTTAACTAATTATAAACTTTGTATTAAAAAAAAGAAAAGCTAACTATAAATTTTAACTTTTAAGAAAAAGTGAAATAATAAATCATTCCCCGTGAGACTTTATCAACTCAGTTTATAAAAAATAGTTTCAAACTCCCTCTAAATGTCAAAATAACTTACTGAAAATTGGAGGGAAAATATCTCACTAAACACTTATTATACGAGTATAATTTTTGGTCGGTAAAGAATTTTGTTCCAACCTTTTTTTTTTTTTTTTTTAGCAACAAGTCAAAACACTACGATCATTAGTCTGTCAATGTGTCCATCATTTTTGTTCCTTCTTTTTTTTGTTCTTTTTATAAAGAGAAAAGTAGCTCTCTCTTTCTCTCTGGCTTTGCTGCTTCTTTTGTCTACCACCATTTCCCAGTTGTCTTTGTCTGTCCACTCGGACCACTCCGTCCATCTTCCTCCATTTGATCCCATTCTTCCAAATTTTATCTTGCAATTAGATTCCACCTATAGGAAAACGATATACTACGTTAATTAAAATCTAATTGGTATTACTTTCAAAAATTTAATTGGTATTATAAATGTCACGCCCACTCAAATTTTCCAATTATTATTATTTATACTCGAAAGCGGAAGTTTTTTTCGTTTTTGTGCAATTCGAGAGGACGAGACTTACAAAAACTATTTTTGTACAACTTTATTTAGCCTTAGAAAAGATTAAATAACACAACACATTATGTTGGTAAGTATTTCATTTATTATCAAACCGAACTAAGGGAAGGCCAAGCTTTTACTTAGGTATACTTATTTATACAAAAGATGCTATACTAATATATTGGTTTGGATATATTTTTATAGCCAAAATTATGTCTCGTAACTCTAAAATATAGCTTCTCTTCTACATGTAAAATCCTCTTCCATCCGTGAGCATGCTTCGGTTCTTAGCTTGCTTGACAATTTTCTTACCTCCGATTATCTACAAAATAGTGGAAAATAAAGATATGAGTACAACGTACTCAGTGAGTAACAAAATACTTCGATGCACATTTCTGCTTAAGAAAACTACACTTTTAAGAAAATCGTCGGATGCACAAAGCCTTTAATTATACGGAATGACCCTATCACTAGTTAAACTACTACCCGTAGTGTGCGTACGATTGGCCAAGACCACACAGTAAGGCCACAGTTTCAGATTGGCCAAGACCGCACAGTAAGGCCACAGTTTCAGATTGGCCAAGACCGCACAGTAAGGCCACAGATTATCACATAGCCAGAATGACCAAGATCACATAGCAAAGTTATGTTTCACAGAGTAATTCAGAACGGGTAGAGCATTAACTAGCGATACAAATGCAGTAAACCAATCGTTCTTTTCATGATAATGCATCAAAAATTCAAGCATATCTTTATGAAAACATAACGAACAAAAGAAAGGGAATCAAAGTACCGTTACTCACCTTTTTACCACAAAGTTCTTTGAACAATTTTGGCTAGGAAATGCCTTCAAACTTGAGTATTTCTCAAGCAGAATGTCTTATTTAAGTAAGAGTTTAATATGTATATAAAGAGAGTTTTATTTTTAATGCGAAATTTGTACTTTCTTTGGTTTTAGGGCTTGTTTTTCTTGTTATCTCATTTATGGACGAATTTACACAATTATAGGGGATGTGTGGTGGTGTTTAGAAGAGTTTTTGGTGAATTCTCTAGTATTTGTCCCTTTTTATAGTTGTTTAGGTTTAACTTGATTTAACTAACTTTTAAAGTTCACCAATTACAAAGACGACAATTGTCTTAAAATTTTGCAAAACTAACACATTTCAAATTCTAAAAGTGACAAGTGTCACCAAATTTGGTAAGAATAGCAACTTCCTTATTTACAAACATAATAAGTGTTTCAACACTTGTCAAAACTAGCATTATTAATTGTAAAAATATCATGTGTCTTAAAACTTAGCAAAAGTAATAAGTTTGTTATCTACAAGTATCACCAAACTTTGGCCCAATTATCATTTTTAATTAGACAAATATTGTTAAAATTTTCGAGATGTTACAATAAATATATATATATATAAATATTAAAGTCAAAAGTGTTAGGAGTTAATGTAAATTCCTCGATTACGCTCGCAGGATCGTTGTTCAAGGAATTTAATTGAGACAAGAAAAATAAAAGACGAAGATAAATTTAACGTATTGTCAAAACTTTTCACTATATGATTAAAGTCGCTACAACCATACAGAATTTTCACTCGCCAAAACCCATCTCCCAAGTATTAGAAGAAAAATATAACAAGATTTATCGCATCTACCAATTTCTACCATTTGCCCAACCAGCAAAGAACACAAAAAATCTCAAGACGCTAGGCTACTATTTTTCTTCACAAGACTCTCTGACCCGACCCAAGTGACACCGAGAAAATCACCCCGAGTTTTACCACACCTAATTTTCTACCCTTCAAACAAACCACAAAGAGTTACAAGAAAACTCTCAAGGTGCTAGACTCAACAATTTTTCCCTCAACTCGCTTGTACCACTTGTGTATAAAAGAAGAAGAAAATATCTCTATTTATAGGCTTCGTTTCCTTAGAAGACAAGACAATTCTTCTATGATTTGGATTTCTTTTCCTCATATGATTCTTCTTCTTTCCCTTTCTTTTTTCTTTTTAACTTTGAATTATTTTTTAACAACAGACCCAATATAAAGAGGTAAATTTCACCAAAAAAGGTAACCTTTAGAAATGTCAAATTTTAAAAAGGGGTAAAATGCAGAAAAGGTTCATAATTTTTGCATTTATTTGCGCTTGTCTTCATTTTTTTTTTTTGGACCAATAGGTCAACAGCTTTTGCGCATATTTACACTTATATCTAAATGCTTCACTAAAATGCTTAAATCTTATTATAATTGTAATTACATTTCAAGTCACGTGATAATATAAAAAAGTGATATACACCCATGGAAAAGTGACATGCGGATTTGAAAATTGTAATAGAATTTTCTTTATATAGTAGCCAAATGGATTCTAACAACTCTCTCTATATATAAAATAGCAGTTTATCTGGCGTAATTGTAATTTTATTAAGCATAATTAGAATATCTTTGTCTAAAATTCTATCTGACACAATTACTTACAAGACCATACCACACAAGTTATCACTTTTAATAAAAAAATTTATTACAATGTAATAGTGAAAGATTGAACTCGTGACTTGCATGTTAAGAGTAACATGCTTTCAAACTATTACGCTAACTCTTTTGTTTATTAATAATTTTCATTTATATATTGATATTCTTGCATGTTTTCACTCAAAAAAATATTAAGTTGTTAATAATTGTTTGATTGCGGCGTCTCTAAATTTATAAACATACGAAATTGGATTTACGGAAGAAATAAAGAATTAATTTAATTAATGTTATAATTTCATACGAAAAGTAGAATTGACAAAAGGCATTTCTCGATCCAGTTAGATTCCTGAATAAACATGAATGTGAATATTTTTCTTTCTCTTTTATTTGAATATTAATTAACTTCCTCTAACATTGATTAGCCAAATTGAGAAGAAGAATATTATTTTATATTGCTATCTTTATATTTATTTTCTCGAGACTTAAAAATTCCTAAAAAAATCACGCTTTGTTTTTTGCCTATAATTACGAAATCAATAAATTGTAGTGAGTAAAATGTATATTTGTTTAAAGAAAAATCGCCGTAATTATTAACATTTATAGCGGGAAATAATAAGAAAAAATTACAATTATAATTTTTAATTAATCTAGACTAATGATATATATGTTTAATTAATTAAATATTCAATTTAATTAATACAATTTGTAAAAAAATAAAAGTTCTTAAATGAAATTTAGAGCTTGTTTGATGCTCTTTATTTTCTCTTAATTCTGCTAATTTATAATTTTACCTATCACTGATTTGACATTTGAGTTGTCAACTACTCAATTACAACCACATCTTTCACACTTTTTTACATTCCTAATACACATTCTACATATCTCATCTTTATAAATTCTATAAATAAAGAGCTTCAAACAAGCTCTTATTATCCGATGAATATGGGTTATCAAGTAAGTTTCTCATTCATATTTATTTCTATTATTTTATTATTATTTGACGAATACGGGTTATCAATTATATTTCTTATTCATATTAATTATTTTTCATTGTTTTATAAATTATAAACTACAAATTTTTTTGTTAAAAAAATTTTAAACTACAACTATTTTAATGATATCGACACTTATCCATCATTGTATAATCAAATTTATCTATAATTTAGACAATTAAATAATGATAAATATGTGTTATATATTAAATTAAATAGTGAATCTTATTTCAAAAATTGGATGGATCAGGTAAAAGAGAATTGAAAAAATTAAAAATACCACACGAGTTATCCATGTAAGAAATAAATTGTCGAAAAAGACCTAATTAATAGACTTTTTAGCTGGAAAACTGCGGTACAAAGATACCGAAACTAATTTATTTATTTATATATATGCTACTTTTTAAATATTATATTTGTTATTTGCTAGACTAAAATCGCTGTGATATTATATTTTGGTATTTGTATAAAATAAAATAAAGTATCACCTGATTAAAAATGCATGTGAGGAAACTAGATATTATTCGATTAAAATGGTAAGTCGGGAAGATACTTTCTTATGAGTATAAAAATTTTTATGTGAATATATATCGAGTGAATATAGGCATGTACATACTCATACGTATTACTAGACTGTTAACTAATAATATTAAATAAGTTATATGATATAAACGTAAAATATAGTAAAACATTAATCGAGTATATAAACGGGTAACTATTAATATATGATTAATAAAACATTAATTTAATGTGTCAAATACTAACTCGAAACTATATATTTACTGTTTTTGTTATGCAAATCCAATGGTATGTATTTGTTCAATATTTTATTATTCATTATTATTGATTTTTTTAAGAATTAGTCTTCCTATGTAACGCATAAGTGAGGTGCTAAACTTATAGTTACTATTGCTAATTGTTATTCGATCATTTGCTAATTATTACAACTTTATATAGGTTGGACTTGTGAACTTGAATGACGTGTTTTGAGGGAACTCAAAATTATAGACTTAGTTATGCAACCAAATTTATGCTCAATACTCAAATATTTTACTACAAATATCCAGTGGTGATATGTGATTCGCATATCAATTTGTAATTCTAGACAATGCAAATGGTATATTGTACTTTATTTATAACATGCTGTTTAAAAAATAAACTTACATGTTAATTTTAATATAAATATATACTACAACTCTAACTATTGGTATTATGAAATCATATTACTTTTTTAAGGATTATATTTGTTATTTAATTACTTTTTTAAGGATTATATATATTATTTACTAGACTAAAATAACAATGTGATATTATGGATACTTGCACAAAATAAAACGAAGCATCACCCAGTTAAAAAGGTATGTGGGGGAAATGATGTATTATCCGGTTAAAAGAGGTATGTCAAATATACTTTCTTACATGTGTATGAAATTTTTTTCTAAGCAGGTATCAAGCGAATACGGATATGTATATTACATGCCCGATACATATTATTAGACTGTTAACTAATAATATTAAATAAGTTAAATGATTTAAAAGTAAAATATAGTAAAATATTAATCAAGTACATAAAATGGTAACTATTAATATGTTATTAATAAAATATTAATTTAACGCATGAAGTACTAAATCAAAATTGTATATTTACTGATTTTGTTATACAAATCTGATGACACGTATCTGTGCAACGCATGGGTGAGACTTCTTTCGATTCCACCGTTGGCAATAACATTAGTGTTGGATGATATTTTTAGGTATCGTGGTATCCCGTCTTTTAAGAGAATTCGTTTGTTGTATTTAATTATAGTTATACTTTATTTTCATTTTCAACTTTTCATCTAAAGTAAGTATGGGTACAATATAAAATATAATATTATTTACTTTTACAACACTACAATGCAATTATCCATAAATACATACATGAATAAAATAAATTGTGCCATGTGAATTTTTTTGAGTTTTTCTGTATGAGCTCAATTAAATTAACTATATTATCTTTTGATATTCTTACTATCTTTTCTTCACAATACGAATTCTACTATCAAAATTTATTGTCAATGTGAATTATATGAATAAATCTCTTTTATTTTATCAATTATCCGAGATATATTTTTGTTTCTGTTGACACTAAGGAAAAAATAAATATAAATTATGACAATATTAATTGTATCAAATGTTACTGAATTTTTACCTTACTTACAAATAGATAAATGATATTTAGCTGTTAATAATTATATCAAGAACTTTAATTTAATATAAACTAGGTCTTTCCACTTTAATTATCAACAATTATGTCCCCAAAAGTATACATAACTATAAGAAAGTCATTTTGTTAAGGTAATACTATTACCTTATCATCATCAAATTATATTATCAAATAATAAGAAAATAATTACTCTAAATGACACATTTTACTAAAGAGAAAAAGTAGAAAAATAATTTTAGGGTTCACAAGACATTTAAAAAAGTCTATCTTGACATATAACTTTAAATAAATTTTAACGGATTGCCGTGCATCGTAGAGATGGTCATGCTATCATTTCATCATATTCTAACAACAACTGTCACGCCCGCACATAATTCTTACAACTTTTAATATTTATGTTATTTGATAAATTAACGATAAATAAATAATTCGATAAATTTTTGTCACCCAATTAAAATAGAAGTACAAATATTATGACTTACTAAAAGTATTAATTTAAGAATGTGAACACAACTTGAATTCACTTGCGTTCCAAGATTTGGATAAAGAAACATATTTGTAGTGTAGTTTAGCTGTAGAGACTTTAACTCTGTAGGTATCAAGACTACATTTCAGTTAGGTAATTAATTAGGAAGTGAATGTAGATACTACAATTTATTTACTGTTGAGACTACTTAGAAAAAACCGATACATTTTATGGAATTACTTCTTTGTTGGACTATTGCACAAAAAATATAAAATTAGTAAGATATTACTTATTCTCATTTCCTTTTGATAAAAGGACAGTTAGGAAATATAAAGCAGAACTCAACTTTATTTAAAGTATCTAAATCAATAACTTCGTTAATATCGTATTAGAAAGAAAATACATAAAGATAAAATTCTTCTTTTTACAAACATAATTATACTAAAAGATTTTACTATAGAATATCACAATATTCCCACTTATTATATCATCATAATGATTATTCTTCATAACCTGGAAGGTTTGTTTCCCTGTGACGTACAAGTAATTACCATCCTCCGGAGACACCATCCAAAAGTTTGAGTTATCCTTGTGAATTTTTCTTTTCAACACCTACCATTGGTAAAATAGAAGGGGTGAGCCAAAAGTCCAGTGAGCAATATTTACAAATGCAACATGATTTTTGAAAACTTGATATTATTTAAAAAGTTTCCTTTTTCTTTTGGAAAGCATAACATGACTTTTAGGCACTGATTGCACATGTTGATCTTACCCCGAATGTTTATCATAATCATAAGAATAACATGAATCGGATATATATAAACTTGTAACATGCTCATGCACTTGAAAGCATGATCATGCGTGTAAATTTGTATATACCGTATATGACACTCTCAGTATAAAAGTGACATGTTAATCAGATTTAAGTATAGCTTAACTTGATTTGTAGATGTAAGATTCAACTAGTGCAATCCATGAAAAATCTTTTATGCTCGTGATGTACTTGTAATAACATCTTATACATGGCATATGTAAATACATGATTTCTAAGATCATAACAGTTCTTGTACTTCTTATGAACTTGTAATGATATCATTTTATACATGACATATATAATATCTCACATAAAAATATTATACACATTTCACTTTATAAATATCGTATAAAAGTTTACAACTCATAATTCAAAACACTTGAAAAGATATCATGCTTCAAACCACATAAAAAAACACATAAAAAAATACAAACATTAATAACATAACACATAAAAGATATAATCTTTTAAAACACATAAGAGTGCACATAAAAGAGTGTAAACATCACTTATAATTCATAATGCAACACATAAATAGATAATTTTCCAAAACATATAAAAAAATATAAAGGGATGTAAATATCACTCACAATTCATAATATAACACATAAAATAGATAATAATTCAAAATATATAAAAAAACACATAAGGGGATGTAAACATCACTCACAATTCATAATGTAACACATAAAATAGATAATCTTTCAAAATATATAAAAAAAATATAAGGGGATGTAAACATTACTCACAATTCATAATGTAACACATAAAAGAGATAATCTTTCAAAACACGTAAAAGAGCACATAAAAGGCTATAAACATCATTCACAATTCATAATGTAACACATAAAAGAGAAAATCTTTCAAAACATGTGAAAGAGCATATAAAGGGTATAAATATCACTCACAATTTATAATGTAACATATAAAAGAGATAATCTTTTAAAACACATAAAAGAGCACATAAGGGGGGAGTCTCCCCCATTTCTTGCTACCATTCCAGCAGCAAGCGCAGGGGGGACTCCCCCAATTTTGCTGCCGTTTCCGGTAGCGAGCGCTGCCGGAAACGGCTCCTTTTGCTGCCGTTTCCGGCAGCACTCGTTGCCGAAAACGGCAGCAAGGGAGGGCTCCCCTCCTTTGCCGCCATTCCGACAGCAAGAAATGGGGGAGACTCCCCCTTTTTCTGCCATTTCTGACAGCCTCAAATGGCAACAAAGGGGAGAGTCTCCCCCTATGCTTGTTGCCGGAATGGCAGCAAGCACAGTTGCCATTTCCGGCAGCCAAGGCTGTCGAAAATGGTAGAAGGGAGAGCCCCCAGCCTTTTGTTTTTACTTAGTTTATTTTATTTTTTAAATTAAAATGTTAATTTTTTATATATTACTAAAATTGCCCTTAACCTTAGCAGTGGATTTTGATGATTTCTGTCACAAGGAACGAAATATGGGATTTCTTTAAAGGTTAGGGACGGGTTAAAAGAAAAACAAATGTTAGGGACGTAATCTACAAAAGTGAAAGGTTATGGACGTTAAGTGTAAAAAACCCTAAATAAAAATAAATAAACAGCATTATTAGTATTAACAATAATATTCTAACACATATATGAATTCCTTAATATGTCTTGTGTAATTGCACATAGAGCAATTCTAATATGAGTGGATACATAATATGCATCCCTATTAATATATGCACATCGCGTGGATACATAATATATATACATGTAAACATGTGGGATATGCAGGTGCCATAAGAGCACTAATATGAGTGCGAAAATTTTTTATCGATATTGAATTTTTTACTTTATTTTTTATTTGATTTGAATTTTTTTCAGAAAAACAACCAAATCACGTTATTGTGTTTTTATTTATTTTTAATCTACTAAATTGTTACTTAGCAATTAGAGTATTATAGCCATTTTAGTTAAAAAGGGGTAGACGGCGCAAAAATCGGAAGTAAAAACATCAGTTTCTAAAGCTAAGGATGAGAAATGTAGAAGTACGAAAGGCTGGGGCTAGATAATGCTAATTAGTCATGTATATATACGAGAAATTGGACCTCGGCTCTAGAGCTGCCGGTCGAAATGGAATATCCCCATGGCTACCCCCATTCCCACCACCATGCTCGAGACCGGAGAGAAGAAGAGTACCCGCCTCCGGGGCCACCGGTTCCACCCCCCGTTTACGGGGTAAATGAGCCTCCGCCTCCGGGACGACCGGCGCCACCCCCGTTTTTCGGGGTAAATGAGCCCCCGCCTCCTTTTCACCGGGAGCATGTACCACCGCCCCACTATCACGGGCATCCTGAGCCGCTTCCACCACCGCAAGTCACCCATGTTCATCATAGCTCCCATGTAGAGGTGGCGGACTCTGCTCCGCCACCACCAACTGTCATCCCTCATCAAAGCCATCATCACCATCATCCTCACCTTCCTTCGTTTGTCCATCCCCACAGTCACCACAGCCCGGAGGTCGCTAACAAACCCTCTGTTAGGGTTTATACTAAGGCGGAGACTAATTACTCTTTGACTATCCGCGAGGGGAAGGTTGTCTTGGCCCTTTCCAATCCATCAGATCCATTGCAGGTATGCTCTGTTGTTAGAAAATTTGCAATCTATATGTGTTCTTTCAATTCTATATTTGATAGAATTGATCGATTTGTCACGTGCCTTGCTATTTCAGCACTGGATTAAAGATGAGAAATTCAGCACCAGAGTCAAGGACGAAGAGGGATTTCCCAGCTTTGCGTTGATTAATAAAGCGACTGGGCAGGCCATGAAGCACTCCATCGGTGCCACCCATCCCGTATGTTCACCTTTTTCTTTATATATACAGATCAGTGCGTTAGTGTTTACCTCCCCCCTTTTTTTGTTTCTTTTTTTGTTATGCGAAGGTGTAGCGCCAATCCAATAGACTACCTCATCAATCATCACAGCTAATATAGTTATTTGATCCACACCCTGTGTTTTTGGCAGAAAGATGGCTTGGAATTTTGAGAGATATCATCATTCAGTCAGTATATATCTTTATTTTGTTGGGAAAGTTATATAAGGGTGGGTTTGATTGTCATAATTTTCCATGGAACCTGCTAGTTTTCCACTTAAATTTCCACTTTTGTAATGGTTGATCGGCTTTTTTTCCATAGAAAATATTTCCCACTTTTGCTCACGTGACCATTCTAAGGAAACAAGGAAAATATTTTCATTGGGGACCTAGGTAATTGGTTTTCCAAGAATTAAAATTCTACATTTTTTAAAATATTGGATTATTTTTAACTTAAAAAATATAAAACTTTGTGAAACATGTACGCGAATTGAGAATTTCTCCTCTTCTTTTTTTGGGAGGGGTTTTATGTTACATGTTGTTTCTTGCCAATGTTAACGAATATAAGACTTGGTCTTTTTAAAATTTCTAATTTGGATCGTTGTTGGAGTCTATGACTTTGTTTTATATTTCATATTTCATGCATTTTCTTTTATTATAAGAGCATTATTGGGATAGTTGCTTGCCTCAAAATTATTCACTAAATCATGAGTAAACCTTCTGATGGAACCATAACTTTATGTACCATATCTTCATAACCATCTTCAAACATGCTTATCATACATGAAAGAATATCATGCGGGACAAAAGCTTGATGAGTGTTGTATTTGTTCATTAGTTATCTTTTCTTTATTTCTGGAAAATCATGAGATTCTTTTGATAGGCTAGAACGTGAAATGGATTAGAGACTTTTTGTATAATAGGTTAACAAGTATATAATTCCTATCTGTAGGAGTCTTAACTTGGTCTGCTGGTTTTGATTGTGAAGTGGCCTTTATTCGGCTGCATATCAATCCGATCCCTCCAACTCTCCCACTTTATACATCCGATGCTGGGCTATCACTTCATAAGTCACAATAAAAGAAAATGAAAAACAATGCCGTATTTGATGTCTCCTTGGAGCAGAACGTATTTCTTATCATTTCAGCTGTGTTGGAATTCTTCTGCAGGTGCAACTGATTCCTTACAAGCCTGATAGACTCGACGAGTCGATTTTGTGGACTGAGAGCAAGGACTTGGGCGATAGTTACAGAGCTGTAAGGATGGTAAACAATATTCGCCTAAATGTTGATGCGTTCAATGGAGATAAAAACCATGGCGGTGTCCATGATGGCACTACTATTGTCCTTTGGGAGTGGAAAAAGGGAGACAATCAGCGCTGGAAGATTGTACCCTACTGTAAGTCTCTCAACTGAATACGATTGATTTAATGCAAATTGAAACTGGCTCAGTATTTTATGGATGAGCTGATGACTATCTATCTATCTGCAAGACTGCAACTATTGGCTCTGATAGTGTTTTTTTCCTTTGCCCTGCCCGAGTTGTTGGAAAACTTCACAAGATTTCCTTGTCTCACCAAAATATTTGTAAATAATATATATTCTTTTTGGATTGTGTTTAGGATATGTGTGGACCTATCGTGTGGTGCCTGTTGATTGCTCTAGCTGGCCTATGCATATGGCTGGAGGACTTGGGAGTAGCCTTCATTCAGATCAGATATTTGTTTGATCATCGTGTAATTACAATAATGATGAGGATGATGATGTAAAACATCCGTGTAATGATACTATTAATGACTAGTATGTATTTCTCTGATGACTTAAATATGCTACTGTATTGCAGTGCGATAATGAAAAAGGCTTTCTACACGCCTTGATTTCCGACCACAAGTTTGCTCTTATGTTTTTTAACGTGTGCAAGTAATACCCTCCCTAGTTGAACGAAATATTTGAATTCCTTGTAACCTTCAATTCTGATCCTCCTGAACGATGTTATTTATTTATCCATACCAATCTAGATGGCAACCTAATGCTGTTACATTTAAACGTAAATACATCCATTCGCGCGCCCACATACATATAAAATTTTACAGTTTACACCCCATTGATTCTGCAACCTGTATGTAGGAATGGCCATCAGGTGTTCCCCTCTAGAAGTTTAAAATGCTCATCCATGCTCAAGTCACTGGGTTGCATCCCATTAGGAAGTTCCCAATTGAAGCAATGAATTAGTTGCGCCACCAAATTTTGGACAATTGTGAGTCCGAGCTGCAATCCAGGGCACCCTCTTCGGCCGGAACCAAATGGTATAAGCTCGAAATTGCGTCCTCAAAGATCTCTATCACTTTCAAGAAACTTTTTGGGTTAGAACTTTCCTGCTTCTGCCCAGATATTTGGATCTTTGGCGATGGCCCGTATATTCACTATTATGTGCGATGCTTTTGGTATATCAAAGTCACATACTACACAATCTTCCATTGATTAATGAGGAATCGACAAAGGTGCTAAAGGATGAAGTCTTAAGGTTTCCTTTATTACCATGTCGAGGTATTCAAAATTGTCAAGGCCAGATTCCTCCACCATTTTGTCTAGTCCGATAAAAGTTTCTAATTCTGTTTGGAGTTTTTTCATTACTTGTGGATGTCTAATGAGTTCAGAAAGTTACCCATTCTACTGCTGCTGCAGTAGATGGAGTTTCCATTTCCTGCAAGAACCACGTCCTGGAAAAAAAAAATGAACGGTTGGATTATGTGTTGGAGATTCAAGCGATACTAACTGTAAATGTTGAGGCGAAATGTGAAATTAATCACTTCTAAAATGCCGCCCGATTTTTTATAGGGGGGGTCCATATACGTGTGAGATTATTTGATTGGCAATTGATTTTCGGACTATGGAACAATAAATATGGTAAATTATATATATGTTCTCCAACCTTTGCATTTGAATGGCGTGAGTCTTTAACATTTCATAAATTTACACATAAAATATCTACTCCAATTTAAGTGACTTTTACGCCCCCTCACTCTTTAAATAAAAACAAAAATAATTTAAAAAAAAATAAAAACTAAAATAATGTGAAAGGTTGAGAACCACGACGCTGGAAAAATGAGTGCCTGACTAATGCAAAGTGTAAAAGTTGGAAACCATATATGGAATTTAATCATGATATATTGGATTGTAAGCATGATTAATGTCATAATGACTAATCGAAAATTGGGGGAAAGAGACCTCACTAAATACTTATTACGATGAGTTTTATTGGATTTGGTCTCTGACTCTCTGCAATAAGAATAGTCTCTGCCTTTCTCTCCGGCTTTTGCTGCTTCTTTGTCTAGTGCCATTTCCAGTTGGCTTCTAGCACAAGGAGGAGATTGGGGAGGGGAGGGGTGGAATGTGCTTTAAACTCGCAAACTACCCAGGAGACAATCAGCGCTGGAAGATTGTATCCTACTGTAAGTCTCTCAACTGAATACGATTTAATGCAAATTGAAACTATTGACTGTCTATAAAGAAACTATTGGCTCTGATGGAATTTTTTTTCCCTGCCCAAGTTGTTGGAAACCAAAATATTTGTCAATAATATATTTTTTCCCCGTTGTGTTAGGATACTATTAGTGCCTGCTGATTGCACTAGCTGGCCTATGCATTTGATGATGATGATAATAATAATAATGACTTTAGTATATGTATGCTTTGATGACTTAAATATGATACTGGAATTAATTGCAGTGTGATAATGGAAAAAGGCTTTCTACACACCTTGATTTCCATCCTCAAGTTTGCTCTTCTGTTTTTGAACAAAATATTTGGACGCTGACCATTTTATATTTCTCAACCAGTCAATTACCAGGTTTTAGAGAAATATTTGTAATGTGTGATTAATTTTACTAAATATTGCAGTTGAATTCCTTGAACTTTCAATTCAGATCCTTCTGAATGATGCTATTTATTTATCAATGCCAATCTAGATGGCAACCTAATGCTGTTACATCTGAAAATAAATACGTCCACATGTGCATGCGGGCACACATATAGATAAAATTTATTGTAACCTAAAATTTAACTGTGTACAACACCTTACTTATTCTTCAACCTGTATGTAGGAATGGCCATCAGGTGTTCCACTCTAGAAGTTACTACACCGAAATGCTCATCCATGTTCAAGTCACTGGGTTGCATCCCGTTGGGAAGTTCCCAATTGAAGCAATGAACTAGTTGTGCCACCAACATTTGGACAACTGTGAGTCCTAGCTGCAATCCAGGGCACCCTCTTCGGCCGGAACCAAATGGTATAAGCTCGAAATTGTGTCCTCGAAGATCTACATCACTTCCAAGAAACCTTTCGGGATGGAACTTTTCTACTTCTACCCAGATATTTGGATCTTTACCAATAGCCCATGTGTTCACTATTACACGCGATGCTTTTGGTATATCAAATCCATTGATTACACAATCTTCCATTGCCTCATGCGGGACCAACAAAGGTGCTAAAGGATGAAGTCTAAAGGTTTCCTTGATTCCGATCTGAGGTATTCAAGATTGTCAAGGTCAGATTCCTCCACCATTCTATCTAGTCTGATAAAGGTTTCTAATTCTTTTTGGAGTTTTCTCATTACTTGTGGATGTCTAATGAGTTCAGAAAGTACCCATTCTACTGCAGTAGAGGAAGTGTCTGTTCCCGCAAGAAGCAAGTCCTGGAGAAAAACATATGAATGGTTGGATTACGTGTGGGATCTACTATAGAATAGTTAGTTTGCTTATCTAGGAGCTGAGTTTTAGATAAACAAATGAAAGGAAGAAATAAGTTGAAGCAGATAAATTACCAATAGTATAGCTTTTATATGGCGGCGATCAAATTCGAATTCAGCCACTCCGGATTCCATAATGGCCAACAGAGTATCCACAAAATCCATAGTTTGCTTATTGCTTTCCCTTTTCTGAACATGATCGTCAATAATTTTTTCAAAAAACCCATCAAAAACCTTGGCAAGAGCCTTAAACTTGCACGTCAATCCCTGAAGATCGAGCACGCCAAGATAAGGGAAATAGTCCCCAAGATTAGGAACAGCAGCAACCTGCAGGGACTCTGCTATAACTGCCTTGAATCCTCTTTCATCAAGATCCTTATCTCCATACTTCCTTCCAAACATCATAAGGCAAATCATATATGTATTCATTGATGCTATTTTCTTGCTAACATCCACAGTTTCACCTTTTTCCGAAGCCATTTTAAGTGAGTTAACCAAATGTCCTACCCCTTCCCTTCTCATGGAGTGGAACTGATTGATCCTCGCATTACTCAGCAAGTGTAAAGTGCATAGTTTACGCATATTGCGCCAATAAGGGCCATATTTTTGGAAGACAATAGTCCTCTGCTCATAACCAATGTACTTGGAGAATTCATGGCGTGGCCTGCTGCAGAAAACATTATCATAAGTCTTGAGGAAAAGCTTGGCCGCCTGAGAAGATGATACAATAATGGCCGGAATATGGCCAAACCGCAGATGCACTATGGGGCCGTATTTTTGGGCAATTTGGTAGAGATCTTGATGGGGATTCTTTCCCAACAAGTGGAGGTGGCCTAAAATGGGAATCCCTTTTGGCCCCGGTGGCAGTTTCTTCTTTTTTGGGATCAACACTAGTTGAAGGACATAAAGAAATACAATTAACATTGAGACTGCTATCCAAATCCAAGCCATGGCTCAGTGGAAACTGTGCTGTTATTGAGAGATGATAAGGATTAAGGAAGATGATGAAGGGAAAGAAAGAAGAAGATATAAATATATAGCATGAAGCCTTCCCTGCATGTTTTTGGTATGGCACTGAATAAATTTCCACGCCTTAATCGATTTTGATAGATTTATGTGTATACAAGTAGCTTGGGGAATCTGTGCCTACATACCTATCCATGCATTTTTCATTTGACATGCTTGCAGTCCTGGGAAGCACAAAAACATTGTGCTCTAATATTTGTTAGGCAAGTCTAGGGGCAGAGGCCCAATAGGCCCAGTGTGGTTCATGGAGGCAGTCTAGCAGAAATAAAGCCTGGACCACACTGGCCCAAAGAAATATAGACTTTATCCCCGGTTTATAAGCTTTTGACTTTGGCATTAATTCTACCGGTTGTCACTAATACTGCAGAAAGAGTGCTTTCCACAATGAGTATTGTGAAGGATAGGTTACGCAATCGAATGAGTGACGAGTGGATAAATGATAACCTTCTTGTTTATGTAGAAAAAGATCTATTTTTGAATATTGATAGCGAACTAATTGTAAAATGGTTTCAAAGTACGAAAACCCGTAAAGAACAGTTGTAAAAGTATGTCATTTGTATTCGTATTCATTGTCAAATTATTTTATAGTTTCTTTATTTCAAAATTCCCCACCACACTAACTTAAATTCCTGGCTCCGCCCCTGGGCAAGTCTATGCTCGCATATCTCTATAGGGACTTACAAGTTTATTGAGAAATGTCACAGGTAAAATATTTCCAATTCTTTTGCATAGCGTAAACATTCATAAATCACAATAGAATGAGTATCTTGACGATAGGTTTTCCAAGTTAGCTACTCCAGATTTATATTGGTAAACACGTTGCTATTTGGGATGCCTTCTTACTTCTGTTCATCAACTGTCGTATCAAAACTTGGGACACACTTTATTCCATATAACAGAAATATAAAATTGTAAAAACTTGAAAATTGTCTCCCGAAAAGTCGAGGATTGAGCACGTTACCACTTACTGTCTTAGATATGAAATTAGCTACAAAATCACAAAATAAAAGCAAAAATTAGGATCTCTATGGTTGGAACTCAATACAAAGTACAAACGTTTCCATTTCATAAACGCACAATTACGGTTGACTCCATTCTATTTAACTAGGGAAACTTCTAGGATTGTAGGGGTACCGAAAACTCGATGCTCTAGGAAGATAAAAAATACTGTAAGTGTTTTCAAGAGTTTTAACTAAATAAGAAATTATTAGACCTCCTATATTTATTTGTAAGTTCTTGTTCTTTATTTGTTTAGAGTATTGAGTTCCAAAAAATTTTCAAGATGAGTTTGTGGTGATGCACCAATGGTGAATGGGATCGAAGTGGCTACAAACCACAAACCAACACGAACTATGACAAGCATAATTGTTGTACTTGCAATACAACGTTCACGTGTTTCGATCAAATAGTTTTAATTGAAAATATCTTAGGCACAAGTCAAATGGCCCTTGCTAACCACACTTGCTGAATAAAGTAATAAAAAAGTGATTGATCCCCTTATTTGTGGACAGGGACGAAGCCAAAATTTGGGCAAGACATAGCTGAATATAGTGAGAATGTTAATGTGTGTGGAGGTGTTGGAAGGGTGAGCTAGTTCAATGCCCCCGATTTTTTTTTTTTTTTTAATCCAGCCATAAATGGTTAGGAATCAAATTTCTCCGTTGCATGGTCCAAAATACAATATTAAACATACACAACCATTGTAACGAGGTAAATACTAACATCAAATACAAGATATAATCTAGAAAACAAATAAAGTAGAATACCAACAATAAGAGTTTTGTTTTATGGTACCCTCACGACTTCATGAATTCAAATCAGATTTGAGGGAATTATTAATGTTATCCAATTTATCACACATCCGTTTTTAATTTTGAATTTAAATAGGATAAGCCATCAATTTCATACCGCTTTTGTTATCGTTAATCCCAGCATTCTTATTATTTGGGAAAATTATAATGAGGAAAGAGGTAGAATATGTATTGAGAATGTCAAAATGTTTGAAATATGTGGTTGTAGTTGAACAGTTATCAAATTAAATATCAAATTACTAGTAGGTAAAATTATAATTTAAGAGAATAATGAGAGTCAAACAAGCTCTAAATATGGTAAATTTCATATATGGACTCCAACTTTTACACTATGTATTTGGTCTATTCCTTTTTTTCCCCTTCAATGATGTGGCTCTCCAACATTCCATAAATTTGCACATAAAATCCCTAGCGTATTAAAGTGACTTTTGCGCCACTTACTCTTTAGATAAAAGGAAAAATAATTTTAAAAAATAAAAAATAAACTAATTTTTTCCTCACCCTACTTACCTAGTTCTCGCTCGCACTCTAATCCTTCCAAAAATAGCAATTTCAGCTGCCATTTATGTCCGTAAAAGAAGGGATCACGAGCTTACTGTTGGCTCTACCCAATTACTAATTTACTATCGAAAAAAAATGCCCCAAATTTTTTTTTCCGTCGAAACTTGTCATTTCCGGTCAGGTTAGGAGAGGGGTGGGACGGGCAGCTACATAGTAAGGTGGCGAAGAAATTTTTCTTAATTTTTATAATTTTTACCTTTTTCTAAAAAATTTCTTGTTATTTTTATTTAGAGGAAATTGCAAAAAATATCCCTTTTGAAAATGTCAAGTGCAAAAATAGACCCTTTAATAAACATGAGCAAAAATGTCATTTTTTCTTTTTTTTTTTGGACAAATTTACCCCAGATGTACTTATTTTTAATAGTTATTATAAAATTTAAAAGATAGCTAATCGATTATGCTAACTTGTCTCTTCATTGTACTCTCGTCCCGCGGATCGAGACTTCAAATGTCTAAAATCGAAGAGGCAAAACAAAAAAGACCCAAATTTTTGTAATCTCCATCAATTTCTTCTCCAACTTCAACCCCTCATCGGCAGAGTCACGGAACAAGCAAAAATCGACCGACAAGGTGCGTAACTATATTGGGCTGAGTTTGCTTATAGAGAAAGGAGGCCTATGTGAAAGAAATCCCTAATTCTTCTGCTTGGTGTTCCAGCGCTCATCGGCGCTGAAAATTGCATGCCTAAATCGACAGTTGGTAAGGGTCACCAGTAGCAGTTTTGAGGGAGGCAGAGCCATCTTCACCTAAGGCCGAAGCTTACCCGCAAGAATCAAGCAAAATCGTTGGAGTTGTGGTGAGACCCACTAAAGACGAACGTGGTTAACCCTTGTCGGAGTAGCCAAAGTGACGCCGACACCGACTGCGACTGCCGTTGCAGGAACCGTCCAACAATTGGGACACGGTATGTGTTTTTTGAGTATATGTTAAGTTGGGGTGTGATTGTGTGTTAATGAGTGTAGATTATTTGGTGGCTTTTGAATTTAGGTTGGATTTTGGATTTATTGCACATTTTGGTGGAATGTTATACACCTATGTGCTCCAGAGCTTGGTGTTAGGTATTTATAATCTTGCTATTGAGTAGCCATGCCAAATTTTGATGTTAGCTTTAAAATTAAATCTTGAACTGTGAAACTTCCTTTTCTATAATCTCTCATCACCACATTGTTCCCACCACCTTGATTATCCATACCTCAACCTAAAGGCTAAATCTTTGCAAAGAGAGAGGAGTAACATAAATGAATGAGAAGATGGGCTCTTCCCTCTGTCATGTATTTTGATATTTAGGAGTTCTTTTAAATTTGCTCTGTTTTCTTCTTAAGAATGTCAGAAATTCTAGCGAAGCTTCGAATTTGGAAATAGTAAGTAATTATTTCAACTCACCACTCCATGAAGGGTTTGAAATGAATCAAAGTTTGTAATGTATCTTTTTTCCGGTTTGTCACTAGATATAACACCAAACAAAATACAATTATTAGCCACATATTACAGAAAATTCACACATAAACCAACTTACATGGTTATATCTTCCTTCTATTTGAAACTATTAAGGCTAAATCACCATGGTGTGTGGATTCAGTACAACTTATCCTTGAATCTTGACAACTGTCCTCCATAATTCAAGACAATTAATGATTTCAAGAAAATAAGCATGTCATTCTACACATTTGTTCTGTATATCTCAACAGTTGTCCACTATCATTCTCGACAATTATAAATCTCAAGCAAATAGGCATGTCATTCTATACATTTGTTCTGTATATCTCAATAGTTACCCACTTTAATTCTCTACAATTATAAATCTCAAGAAAATAAGCTTGTCATTCTATACATTTGTCCTGTATATCTCAACAGTTGTCCACTGTAATTCTCTACAGTTATAACTGTCAAACAACTATGAAAACATCTCAACATGAAGGGTAATTAATTAATAACATGCTTTTCGCCTACTTTTGTTGATATAAATTCCTCTGCTGGGGTGAAGTTACGGGGTTGAAAAGGTTTCATAATAACTTAGTTTGATCAACAAAGAGTTAAAGTGAACAACATAATTCGTTGTTATGAGATTGACGCTTATCCATATTTCTTAACCAGTTAGATTATATTGATGAAAGGATTATATTTCCATGGTAACCGTATATATAAAAGCTTGTCATACTACATGGCTTTCCTTTCACATGGGTTGTCTTGACACATTGCTAGATGTCAATCTTAGACGGCGACGTGAACTGATCGATCAGGGTGAATCGATGATTAATTAAAATGGAGATTTTGATTTATTTTATTCTACTTGGATTAGAATAATAGTATCACGATGTTTGTCATTGTGAGTGGGAGCCTAACAGGTCTTACACAAACGTAAGAGTTGGTGATTTGGAATGGTTCTTGTCCAAGTAGGAGACTGTTGGAACTAATGTCCAATGTCCAATTAGTTGGACCAGGTTTAATCGGGTCGAATTAATTAATTAGATTAATTAGTTGACCCATTTAGCCTTATGACTCACAGAAGCTCAGTAAGACTAGGTTTTACATCCTCCGATCTATAAATAGGCATATTGTGTTTAGAGTTTGAGATAGAGATTGTAGAGGAAAATTTGTATGACGAATTTTATGCGATCTGATTATAGATATTCTGTCAATTTCTTGCAAGCACATGAAGTTGACAGAACCCTAAACATACTCCCAAAATCCGTTTCAAATTGTTCGATGTTATGGAGTTTCAAATTCACTCTTGCCGTGTGGATCTATTAGAGGCTAGACAATTGAATAGCTACATTGATGAACATTACTCTAACGGTCAATCAGGATTTGCAATTCACCGCTTTCATCAAAGAAGTATTTTCTATCACGAATTCTTCTGAAGTACAAGGTCAATCTTAGGCACAGGAATTGGATAATTATTTAATTTCCGTTGTGCATATATTGTTCAATTCCTAACTGTAGGGTCCAAACATACTAAACAGGCGACATTACTTGGCAATCAGTTATTATGGACAAAAAAATAAACACGGTAAATTTCATATATGGTCTCCAACTTTTACATTTTTGTATCAGTTTGTTCTCTATTCTTTTTATCTCTCAACTAGATTTTCACTCATGCGTTGCACAGAAATAATATATATTAAATAATTTTTAAAAAATTAAATAATATAAAAAATATATATATTTTTTGTATGCTGAAATTTTGTAAGGTTATGTTACTCAATAAGAAATAATTAATTTTTAGCATCAACCAAATAATAATGTAATTTTGTTCTTTTTATGTTAAAGTAACTATAATTTATAGCCAAATTTAACCATATTGCAATTGTTAACACAAATAAATATTATTTTATTTTTTGACACTAATTTAGATAAATGACATTGTACGAAATAGTTGTTAATTGAGCGGCGTCACATATTTTGAAAATATTTGTTATTTGAAATAAATAAAGTCTGATAACTTGAAGATGATATAAATTAATAATATATAAAAGTAATCATATATTTTTTAAAGAAAAATTAACGTAATCTACTTATTAATATTTATAGTGCGAAACAATTAAAAAAAAGTACAATTATAATTTTCAAAACTATTAATTAAATATTCAATTTAACTAAGACAATTCATAAAAAATAAAAGCTCCAAAAAGAAACTGATAAACATGAGTTATCAAATAAGTTGCTTATTTATATTTATTTCTATTGTTTTATTATTATTTGACGAACACAGATTATCAATTAAGTTTTTATTCAAATTAATTAATTTTCATTGTTTTATGAATTACAAACTACAAATTTTTTGCTAAAAAAATTATAAAATACAAATATTTTAATTACACGGATACTTATCCATCACTGCATAATCAAATTTATCCACAATTAAATAATGATAAATATCTATAGTCATTAAATTGAATAGTGAATCTTATTTCAAAAATTGGATGGATAAGACAAAAGAGAATAAAAAATTAAAAAAATGGAAAAATTTAAGAATATCACATGAATTACCACAAAAAGAAACAAAATGTCAAAAAAGACCTTATTAACGGATTTTTTAGCGAGAAAACTATGGTACAAAAGTAGCGCAGACTAATTTGTTTATATATATATATATATATACACCGTGGGTCTCCAACTTTTTATAAATTTACGCATAAAATCCCTATAGTACATTAAAGTAACGTTTACAGCCTTTACTCTTTAAATAAATAAATAAATAAATAAATATAAAAAAATAAAATAATTTCTTTTCCACTTTACTTACTTAGTTATTCACTTGCACTTTTTACCCTTGCCAAAAATAGGGAACGAGATCTTGTCCCTACTCTTTTTAACCCCAACGTTTCAACTTTAACACAATCTTGTCCATATTCCTTTTTTCTTGCTTTGTAAGTTCCCAACTTTTTATATAATAGTCGAGTTTGGTCCTTCTGCTAGGTTTCCATCCATTTTTCTATTTAAGCCCTTTAAATTGACAATTTTGCTGTTTCATTCTCAAAAGACTGGGGACCAAAGGTGAAAATTGCTCTAAATATAAAAAGAAAACTGAAAATGGAAAACGAAAAACACTAAAAATAAATATTATTGGAAAAATATAAAAATAAATATTAATTCCTTCCCAACCGCCCTACCCCACGTTTGCCCTCTTATTGTATTTTGTCATGAATTCATTTCTCGTGAGAAGAAATCTGATGAAAATTTTTATTTTTAAATACTATTAAGGGAAAAAATATGATACGAATACTTATTTCTTTCATAATTTTATTTTTATAATTATGAATTATGACAACTTGTACCGAATGGTATTTTTACTCTAAAAATTTCATTAGGATAGCCGTTTAAGTTTTCTTAAAAAAATAAAAAGCATCATCTTATAAATACCATAATATATAAAATTTATATAAACCATGGAAAACATAGTTAGAATTAACAAATTAATTGATGTATGACATATTCAAGAGCAAAGCTATAATTTATCATCATCATTATATCATTGTCACTATATATTAAAAAAATATATTCACACAACATATTTTATAATTACACCATATTTTTATAGCGTGACTATATCTAGTCTTTGTTCCCTGTAGAATTTATATAAGTGTTTATTACATTTTTTTCTTGAATCATTCATTTAAGAATCATCTCATGTTCATAGTGATATGAAATACTAAAAAATTTTCTGCGTGTACTATATCTAATCGTATTTTACAAGATGGTACTTGTTATTTTTTATGAAAATCTAAACTATTACTATAATAAAATTTTTAGAGTAAAAATATTATTCGGTGCAAGCTATCATAATTAATAAAAGCATAGAAAGAAAAATACAATAGAAATAAATTATTTATAAATAATTAAAAATAAATATTAATTCCGTCATGCTCCTTACCCATGGGAAATGAATTCACGGTGAAATGTGACCAGAGGACAAACAGAGGCTGGGGTGGGTTGGAAAGAATTAATATTTATTTTTAAATTTTTCCTTTTTCAATAATATTTATTTTTATTTTTTTAAATTTTCTTATTATGTTGAAAATTACCCTAAATCATAATACTAATGTGATGTAGTTGTGGTGGGGGAGATCATGGTGGCTACAAGCCAACACCAATTGGAGCATGCCATGCATAATCATTGTACTGGCAATACAGCGTTCATGTGTTTCGATTAAATTGTTCTAAAAATTTTCACCCACCAATTTATAGTGGTCCCATTATAATACCATACATATAGTATTATATGATATAATATGATCATGCGGCGTCTATCGAGACAAGTCATATGAGAAATCACAATTATATAGCGTACATCATAACACGCCACATGACCGTATGTATGACATTAGATTATTTTTATACTTTATTTATTTATAGCTTCATCTGTTAACCACATTTTCTAAATAAATTAATAAAAAATTAATTCATTTATTTGTGAGGGTCAGCTTCCTTACCCTCTCTCTTCATGTTAACAGATGATGCTATAAAGTACCGTATAGATATATTGTTATAATAGGATTATTATATATGAAACATGTGATAAAAAACGAAGAAAAGCCGATTTCGAAATGCCACCTGATATAAAGTATCGTGTAGATATATTGTTATAATAAGATTATTATATATGAAACATGTGATAAAAAACGAAGAAAAGCCGATTTCTAAATGCCACCCCATTTTTAGTAAGGTGACTCCAAAGTACTAAACGCATGGGTCATGACATCTATTTATTAATAATAAGATAAGTTTGTCTGGTATAGTTTTTCCCGCCAATAGTCTAGCTTCATAAGTATTTTGATGATGTCACAATGACGTTATCTATGAAATTATATATTTTTATTTTTTTCTGAATTATCTTATTTACTGTATCTTCTTTATCTTTTCATTTTAAAAATTTATACTAATCAAATCCGTTTTTTAATTTTTGTTAATTCTCTTTTTGCCTTATCCTCTAATCTTCATCTAATTAAAGCTTCAATCTTACAGTAAAATTTAGATCTCCTAATATTTCCTTTCTGTTATTTTTGATTGTTGATTTGAATTATTTTTCTGTTTTATTTCCTTAATCCATTTTCATGATTTCTACTTTTAGGTTTTTAGCGCAAGACCTTTTTTCTTAACTCTTCACACATATATTAGGAATCTCTCTTCTTCTCTCTCCCCTCTATCACACATACACATAATTTACACATAAACATTTGAAAGTTTTTAAAGCATGCTTTAATAATTCTCGAATTAATTCTTTTCAGAAAAAAGAAAAACGATTCTCGAATTTTCCTGCTTTACATATTTTAAATCTATGAAAAGCCAAATTTGACAGACTATGGTTTCATTGTTTTTTTTTCTTTTTTTTTTTGTAAGTATCGTTATATAAATTGTACATTCCCACTATTGTTTTTGTGAAAATTAATTAATCGTACTTATATTATATTTTGTAGAAGTTTAACAGAAAAATTGATTACTAATTCTACAATATCTTTTTTTTAAAAGTATAGTTACTTTAATATTTATTTTTTAATTAAAATTAATTAAAAATACAATTAGAATAATTTTTTTCCTTCAACAGCAAAAAAAAAAAAAAAAAGGAAACTTTCAAATTTGGTATTATACTGGAAAAATGATCCTAACTTTGTCTTTCTTTTCTGTCCTAATTTTTTTAATTTATACACGGGGTGAAAAATCTAGTTATTTATTTAATTGGCAATCCATTATGGAACAATTAATTTGGTAAATTTCATATATGTGCTCCAACTTTTGCCCTTTAACGCGGTGAGTCTTTATTCGTTCATAAATTTGGCCATAGTCTCTAGTCCAATTAAAATGACTTTTACGCCTTGTACCCTTTAAATTTTTTTAAAAAAATAATTTTAAGAAATAAAAAATAAAATAATTTCTTCTCCAATTTACCTATGTGGTTACCACTTACACTTCCAATCCTGGGAAAAAATGGCAAATTTCAACAGTCATTTATATCAGTAAAAGAGGATATTGCCATTTTACCATAATTCTCGCCCATTGCTATCGAAAAAGGCATAAATAAAGCCATTTTATATCAGTAAAAGAGGAGATTACCATTTACTGCTAGCTCTCGTCCATTGCTATCGAAAATGACAGAAAGAAAGCCTTGAAAAAAAAATTTTTTTGTCGATATTTGCCAGTCCGATTAGGTCAGGGTGGGGTGGGGTGGCAAAGAAGATTTTTTTATTGTTTTTACCTTTTTTTAATTTTTTAATTTTTATTTAAAGAGTAAAGATATAAGTGTCATTTGCATGAGATTAGAGATCTTATGTGTGAATTTATGAAAGATTGGGAACCACAATGCTGAAAAAAAATACGAGGACGTAGGTGATGCAAAGTGCAAATATTGGACACTTGAAATTTACCCATAACGTATTGGATTATAAATATTTATCACACACATGACATGATTTAATTGACAACTTATTGTCAACGTGTAGTAAATTATAATTTGGAATTTGATTATAAACGGTGAAATAATACCATTTAATTTAATGATTAAACCTTTTTATTTTTGAAATAAAAATATAAACTTGATTAACTTTTAACTAACTATAAAATCTTAACTTCTACAAAAAGTAAATTAATAGAAATCATTTCCACAAAAGATGTGTTTGGGACCCGCAGATATGTCAATAATTTTGGGCCCCCTATGTTATTAGTTTCTCATTATTAGGTAAGATGACAATATTATTAATAATAATATACAACCTCTGCGTCACATTCACTAACAGGAGAGTGTCCTCATGATAATAGTCTTCTACATCTTTCTTCTCCAATTCCTTTGCTCATTTTCCTTATCTTCTCCTCTTACAACTACTGTCTCTTGAATTCATTGTTTACTTCTTCAACTGAACCAGTCCACAAAGACATGGCATGGATTTTGACAGCATTATCATTCCTCCTGTTTACTTGTTTACCTCCTTCCACGAGTGCTGTTCCGAAACGAGAAGAAGAAACTGCCCCCAGGGCCAAGAGGGCTTCCCATTTTAGGCCACCTCCACCTGTTGGGAAAGAATCCCCATCGAGATCTCTATCGAATTGCCAGAAAACACGGCCCCATAATGCACCTCAGATTTGGCTCTGTTCCAGCCGTTGTAGCATCATCTGCTTATGCATAATAGTGAATACATGGGCTATCGGTAGAGATCCAAATATCTGGGTAGAAGCAGAAAATTTCCATCCCGAAAGGTTTCTTGGAAGTGATATAGATCTTCGAGGACACAATTTCGAGCTTATACCATTTGGTTCCGGCCGAAGAGGGTGCCCTGGATTGCAGCTTGGACTCACAATTGTCCGAATGTTGGTGGCGCAACTGGTTCATTGCTTCAGTTGGGAACTTCCCAATGGGATGCAACCCAGTGAGTTGAACATGGATGAGCACTTTGGTATAGTAACTTGTAGAGAGGAACACCTGATGTCCATTCCTAAATACAGGTTGCAGAATCAAGAGGGCGTATAAATTGAAGGTCACAAGAAATTCAAGTATAACATTTACTTATATATATGTGTGTATTTATTTTCAAATATATCAGCATTAGGTTGTCATATAGATTGGCATTCATAAATAAATAGCATCATTCTCATTTAATCGTGTCTCCATTGAAGGTTACAAGAAATTCGACTGCAATATTTAATTAAATTCATCAAACCATACAAAAAGGCGAAAAGTTGGATCGAAATATTCATTACACAGACCAAATTCAATTAAACTCATTAGTGTCTGGTTAAGTCTTTTTCCCCAATTTTGGATTAGTTATTATTATTAATCATATATATTTCATTTCATTTGATTGCCACAAGTCTACGTTTACGGCCTGTTATTATCATGTTTAATATGAACTTTTGACAAAATTTTATACAAATTGGCAAGTTGTACGACTTTTTTTTCTCTCTTTTTTTTCTACATATATCACATCGCATACATAAAACTTTTTCTTCGAAACTATACGTACAGATAGACTTTTCCTTTGTTTTATGTAATTTTTTCTTTGCACTAACAAATCAGTGAAAATGATCTAATGACGACCTCAACTATTTTTGTAAATCTTTTCATATTATATTATAGAATAAATCATTAATTAGATTTGAAAATTTTCCTCAGGAATAAAGTATGGGTGAACCAAAAATTTCAAATGTTCAATTACAAATTATGTTCATTAAATTTAAATACATAAAGTAAATTTTAAAATTTAATTACAATTATAACGTCCCCAAGGATGATATTCTCCTAGAAACTTTATTTCGTTAAAGTTCAAACTTGTAAAATTTATATATATTAAGGGTACTTAAATCAGGAGTAGAAAACAAATGAGATTTATTTATATTAAATCTCCTTTTGTTGTAAAGTAATAATAAATTATTAACTTAAGATAATCATAGCCTTTTTAGGTTTCCCTTGTAATTGATGCATCACAGTCAAGGCCCAGTGCATAAGTGCCCGGTTAGCCCAGTTATCTAGGAGTTGCCACTGACCCCATCACTTTCAAACACTATATGAGCTAACTCTCAACAAGTAACAGTACGCATAATCATTATGCATATGATGTCAATTAAATGATAACGCTGACGTCACACAACCAAGAATGAAGGGCTCTAACCCTCAAATAGTATACCGTATGAGCTTAATATCAATAAAGTCAAATCAAACGCGCATGTATTAGGATCCATGTGAGTCTATCTCTACGAGTCACTACTAGTATAAAATATAATCCAAAAATAACAGGCCTGGCCTATTGCCATAGAGCCCCCAAACACTCACTTATTGGTAGCCCAAGTGGTATATATATTCAGATTGCTACGTTGTTGAGCCCCAAACACTCACCCGGAAATAGCTCGAGTAGTATGTAGCGAACGGAAAATTTTTCCATTTAAAAATTTTTATTTTAATATACGTGTTGCTATGACATGCCTAGAATAAGTTTGAAAAATCATACTTCGCTAACGCGCTCGTCTAGTCAATATTAAAAATTAAAAATTTACTCCTTTGAAATAAAATAAATTTCCAAGAATACTTAAGGTCAATGTATTGAATCCAAAATTTATTCATTCTTTTAAATTAATATTTACTATATTTAAACTTCCACAAACTAATAATTCTTATAAACAATTCAAATTTTTATTTCTAATTGACAAAATTATCATAATCAATAATTCAACACTTAACTTCACTGCCATAACTCATTTGGCCTTTTTCCAACTCAAATGTCCTTAATATGAATTATGGACTTCTCTTTTGGTTCAAATAACCCCACTCATGTTCACTCACCTATAGCCCAAATTAAACCCAAGTGTTCAAAATACTTTAACCCATATGATGGTTTCATTTCAACCATTTGACCCAGTATAGCCCTATACCAAAATTGAAACCCAACAATGACACCACTACACATTCCCCTTCTCCAACCCATCTAAGACAGCAGTCAGGTACCCATTCACACCCTCTCCCTTCCAAACGTTCTCCCACTGTAATTCTTTCACTCACTGTGCCTATCGTTCTCATCTTCCCCTCCGAGAACAAATCCTTTTCCTCTATCACATAAACTAGCAATTAATCATCATCTTCTTCCCTTTTATAGAGTGCAAGTTCAACACAACAATATCATCTTCATCATATCTTCCTTACATTAAGACACCATGTATATTCACATATATAAATAGATATATACAATAGATGGTGTACATACACAAAGACAAGCATGAACATTTCATACATACACAATACACACATACATAGGTACACTGTAACATCCTGTAAAAATTTAACAAGAAATTAAACAAAATGATAATATTTTGATAATCATAATGATGGGGAATTACTTGAATTTTTAAGGTTTTATGATTATGATTCAATTGAACACCAAGAAGTAGAATGTGAAAATATAATCATATTGAATTGTTACAAGATTTGTCAAGAGTTAAAGATGGGAGAATTAATTGAATTGCATCGATGGTGAAGTTATAAGATTGTCAAAGAATTAAAATATAGCAACATGATAGTAGTAAAACTACAATGTTTGCTACCCGAATAGATGCCAAGAATTAGAATATAGCTATCGACAATGCAAATGTTATTTTGACGATAATCAAGTAACTGCTTGAAATGCCACAAAATTCAAAGAATTGTTACTCAAGTGAGCCTAGAAGCAAGAATGTGATTATTGGTTAGTATGACTTAAAATTCAACCACCTAGTTGCAAAGTCACAATAAGTGGAAGGACTTTAAGTAATATACATCGAAGTATTATGACTTAATTTTTAGACTACTCAAAGTATAAGAACTACTCGAGCAATTTGCCACTCTGCCTTCTGAAGTGTACGACGCTACATCGCGCTACGTGTCGCGTTTTGGTTGGCGAAAATAAAGGTTTATTAAAACCAACTAAATTCGGATATTTATACCAACTATAAATGGGAGGTTAGCTGGAGATTTCTCCAATCCACCTAACGTCTCATCTCTCCCTCTCTACGTCCAAAGGAAACTCGGGCTATTTTAAAATCAAACTATAGCAAGTAATACATCTCATGGCCCTTCCTTTTCATAGGTTGCTTCTTATTGATGAAGCTCAAGCCCTTTTCATTTTAGAGAAAATTCGTCCAAAAATAGTAAGGGTAGGAAAACAACTCTTAAAACCTATCACATCTGGTTTAGCATTTGGAAAAGACCCATCTTTATATATATAAGAATCCAACTTGAAATACCACTTTATTTGAGGAAAATGAAGATTTTGAAGGCATTTGTCAATAACTCAAAGAATATTTGGAAATTCAAGTTAAAGAGGTGAATAACTAATACATTGATTCCCTCTTTGCATTCATGAAGTTTTGACAAAATAAGTATGGACTTTGATTGTAAGTCTCCTATGAAATGAACATGGGTTTTGATACATTGAAAAGAAATATTGATATATTGCATTTAAATCACTAATTGATGCTCTACCCATTTTGTATTTGCTTTCTTTTGCTTTGTTGCCATACTAGGAGACATCTAATGATACCGACATGGGCGATAATTAATATGGTATTTGCTTTATGTGGGATTCTGGTGGAGGTCAACTGGGATTCGAATGTGGATCTACTTAAATGTGCATGGCCATGATTGAATTGATATTGAACGACATGAATCTTGCATGCGCCACAAGTAGTAGTTTAATTAGTGATATGACCCTTTTGTGCATTTGAAAGCTTTGTGCATTTAATAGTTTTCTTGAAAATAAATCTTTCAAACGAAAGATGAATCAAAGGGTTTTGTTACTAACTACTTCGTACTCACTCCCTTTTTTTACAATTTTTTGTAGATGATTGAAGATGTGATATTTAAAAAGCAAGGCAAGCTATGAGTTAAAGCATGCTCTCGAACGGGAGTAAAGTTTGAATGTAGTGAAAGCTTATATTTGAAGCTACCATGAATGCAATCATGAACTTATTACTTTATTTTATATTAATGAGTACACCCACCTCTCTATAAATATATTTTTGTATCAATAGTTTTAAGTTAATTGGAAACTTCTCTTTCAGTCTAAAAGTTTCCCAATAGTTTGTCTTGACTAGGTAAATCAATAAATTATACCCATTTAATGTAGTTTTGTTATGTTCTTTATATTAGAAACCTAGTTAAAATGATTTTTTAAAATTAAATAACTTGTTAGTTTAAACAATTAACCTTACCAAATGTAAAGGTAAGAATAATTTGATTGTTTTGTACATCTCGTCCCCATTATTTATATGAAAGCTTCCGTTATTGAATTTGTTTACCAATATAAGTAGTTCAAGAAAATTGAAAAATTTGTGGGGATGTGACACACACACGATTCATACACCAAGCCGGCCGACATCACCTCCGGTGTACCCAACTGGGTCTTCTAAACTCAACCTCAAGCAACAAATCTTACAACATTAGCTTTCCCACGCAGTGTAGAACATGTTTATACTAATATTTAGCCTGAAGCCTCATCCTCTCGCTGGAAAACAAAACTTCTCAAAACCACCTCCACCAAAAACTTTCATCATTCATCCAAATAGTTACCTAGATGAGTAGAGCTCGTTGAGAGCATCATTTTCCCTATATTTTGCCCTAAAATGCGCTATTTTTGGCCAAGAATCACCATATGTGTGTATGTATGTGTATGTATATGTGTATATGTATATAGAGAACGTTATTTTGGGCTAGGGTTCTTTTTGTAAATTTAAAGAGTTATTCTATTTACACAAGGGTCCTTTGAGTTTTTTAGTGAAATAAGTTAATCCCTCATCTTTTAATGCCTTGTAGACTAGTCCCCAATGTTTTGAAAGTATTCAATAGAGTCTTTTAAGTCCTTCTTTGTAATGTTTCTACCCCCTGACTTTTAGTGTTAGCTTATATGGTCCTATAAGTTATGAGGTATGATTTTTCAATCCCTACAAATTCTAAGCTTAGGCTTTTCAGTTCCCCAACTTATGATTTAAATCATATTCACATCTAATCTTAATTCTTTCCCAATTTAACTGTAACATCCCGCAATAATCTTATAATCAAATTATGCAATATAATCGTCATTTTGATAATGATGAAAGAGTTATTTGTATTTGCATCAATTGAAAAGTTATAAGATCATGACAAAGTGATTTAATTGAATTTCATCAATAGTAAAATTACAAGACTTGTCACTCGAATGAATACCTAGAAAAAGAATGTGATAATATAATTATATCAGACTGTAAAGTTGAGAGTTGCCACTCAATTAAATGACAAAAATTAAAACGTGACAATGTAATCATAGTTGAAGTATTGCAAGAATGTTATGTACATAAATGTCAGAACTACAACATCAGTGATACTTAGACAATGAATTGAAATTAGAATGTGGTTATTGAGAATGTATTGATAATGATCGAATAATCACATGAGTTTGTTATTGATAATGTAAATGTTATCTTAACAATGATCAAATAACTATTTGAAATATCATAAGAATTCAAAGAATTGTGACTCAAGAGAGTCTAGATGTAAAGAATGTGGTTATTAGTGAGCATTCTTGAACTTGGTAACCTAATTGTAAAACCTTATTAAGTGAAAGGGCACAAGTAACGAGAATCAAAATGTTATTACTTAATCATAAGACAGCCTAAAGTATAAGGACTTCTCGAGCAATTTACCAACATGCCACCAAGTGTACGGCGCTACAACGCGCCACTTGTCACGTACGATTAGTGGAACTCAAAGATTTATTAAAAATAATTAAATCCGGCAACCATAAATAGGAGGGAGGAAATGGAGAATTCACAATCAACATCCAACCCTACCCTTTCCTCTCCATCTCTACGTCCCTATCTCTCCCTTCCTCCACACTTCCATATCTTAGCTCTTTCTTCCCATGCTTTGCTTCTTATTATTGAGTATTAAGAGCTTCAAAAATAAAAGAAATTCGTCCAAATGAAGTGAGAGGAGGAAAACAACCTTTAAAGCCTACCAAACACTTGGTTTTGCACTCGAAAATAATCTCTCTTCATATATATAGTAAGAATAATACTATATAGCACCAGTGGTGCTTGGCACCAGTCTAGGTGGCATCCAATGTGGCATTAAATGATAAGTGGAATTAAATGAATAAATAAATGATTCACTTAATCCAACTTATCATTTAATGCCACATTGATATGGTGCCAAGCACCAGTGATGCTAAATAACATTACTCATATAATAAATACAACTAGAAATATCACTTTGATCAAGGAAAATTGAGGTTTTGAGGGCATTTATCAACAACTCAAAAAATCTTTAGAAAAATCAAGTTAAAGAGGTGAGTAACTAATACTTTGATTCCTTTTTTGCATTTATGATGTTTTGATGCGATGAGCATGGTTTTAATTAAAGTATTCCATGAGACGGACATGTATTTGATGCCTTGAAAAGAAAGATTGATTTATTACATTTGAATCACTAGTTGCTCTACCTGTTTCGTATTGAATTGCTTTGAATTGTTTCCTACACTATGACATATTCAATGATCTCAGGATAGAGAAAACTAGTGTGGTGTTTGCTTTGAATTGGAATTCCGGTAGGTCAACTGGGGTTCAATGTAGATCCACTTAATTGTACATGGCCATGATTGAATTGATATGACTCTTGCGCGCACCATAGGTAGTAATTTAACTAGTGATGGGCCCATTTGTGTATTGAGTGACTTTCTTGAAAATAAATCTTTCAAATAAAAGATGAATCAAAGGGTTTTGTTACTCATTGAGTACTTCGTACTCATTCCCCTCTTTTTACAATTTTGTAGATGATTAAAGATATAACATTTGAAAAGTAAAGCAAGCCATGTGTTGGAGCATACTCGCGAAGGGAGTAGAGTTTTACATATAGTGACAACCTGTCTTTGAAAATATTATGTATTTAATACCTTTTGTATTAACAAATATGTCCACCTCTCTATAAATGTATTTCAAATTTTATATAACATTGACAACTTACTTTCTAGCATAATAGATTTCTAATTATTTGTCTTAAAAAGATTAATTTTGCTCATTTTGGTAATCAATAAAAAATACCTATTAATATAATTTGTTGAGTTCTTTGCAATTTATTGAGAAACCGAGTTACAGTGATTCTTTAAAATATAACAACTTGTTAATTTAAGTAATTAGTTTTATCAAGTCAAAAGCCATTTATTTGTTTTGTTCGTCCCGTCCCTGTTATTTATATTAAAGCTTCCGCTACAGAATTTGTTAATCAATATAAGATATTTAAAAATATTTTAAAATTAGCGGGGACGTGACATTAACCATCAAAATCTTTTGAGACGCATATTCCCCATATTCCACACTTTCAATTGTTTCACTTTAGCCCCTAGAGTTTTAATTTAATTATTAAACTTTAATTTTCAAGTTCTAACTTTAATTAATTTCATTTGTTGACTAGACAGAGTGCTCGGATATTTAGGAAACTAATTTCAAGACTCGCTCAACTCAGAAAAAATCAAGAGGTAGGCTCTTTATTTAAAAATATTTTAAAAATTGCACAATATCACTTGATTTTTATGTTGAATGTTATATATAGATATGTGATTATAAGAATTGCATGTTATATACACAAGATTTCTTGATTATGAGCATAATATGTTTCATTAAGAATTGAGAATTTTATTTTGCTATGCTTAGCTTGTTCTCATATAAGAATAAAAAGATCTACTAAGAACGTTAGACTGCATTCATTACACGCTGCTTGTTCCCGAAAGAACTTATAGTTCTACCCCTAGAAGAATTTGCATGTGTATGTATACCATTTATCATCCGAAGTAATTGATATGCGCTTGAGCCTACTAAGTATTTCGTATGAAATACTCATTCATTCCAAATTAATAAATTTCAAGTTTCAGAGCCGACGATGAAATGACAAGCTGTGGCTATAATTAATATATATTATGAAAGATTGATCTTTTGAAAAACTTATTTTTCTTTTATAGAGAAACACTTGATAAACTCCAATTATTTTGTTACAACTATCATGGGTTGATGTATTACATTTGCCTGCCGCACTTTTTAAAACTTTTATTGAGTCGTTTTTCGCATTGAATTATATTAAAAGTTAATAAGAAAAGTCAAACTAATGTTCTGAGTATTTTAAAAATTTGGGGCGTTACATGGTAAGTCTATCCAGATGGCAAATAAGGTACGGTGGCACTATGCATGGTTCACATAACCACCATTGGCTCACAATCCAATCTTCTTCTTACAACATGCATATTCTCATGTTTAACATCATGCACAATGGGTACATATGGCATTCCTCATAATGTGCTCAATAGTCTATTCTCAGTCAAATTATATACATCATGCTTAATATTTCCAAGTATCTCTTATAAAAAATTGCATTGATATATTGAAATAATGTCAAAAAATCATCATATATTACAATCTTTTCAATCATAGGTCATGACTAATAAATATCACATTATCACATTCGAGCACATAATACTATTATTTTGCATTATAGTTGAATCGTTACTTACCTCTGTCCATAACGATTACAGCCTTTTCTTTTATACTCGTCAAAACTACCCTCAACATTACCTCTAATTTATTATGCCGTATTGAAGCTCATCGATAAGGAATTCAACGCCTTTTATGTATCTCAATTCTAAGTGCTATACAAAAAATTATGCAAATTTCCGCCTAAATGCAGAAAAGTGCTAAAAATTGGGGACGTCGGCTCCCCTGTATAAGGGTGGATAGCCCCCTATGGCCAGTCCCCTTAGAGGGGTGGCTGCCCCCTCGGGGTGGCTGGCCATTTTATCTTGGGGCGTTCAGCCCCAAGAAAGGTGGTGGCTAGCCCCCCGGTCCCTTTAAAAAAAGTGAAGGGGTTTGAGGATTTTCGTATTTTTTCCTCGTTTAATTTACTCCCCCTAATCCCTATTTATACAAATTTCCAGGGGCTTGTTTCATAATTTTTTAATTAATATTTGATTCTTAAACTTTCTCATTTATTTTTTTAGTCACTTAGCTTAAATAACTTCTCATAAATATCCGAACACTTTCCATATAGTCGAAGAAAATTCTACGGGCTCATATAAAAGACCACAATCTTATAGTGATTTCTAGAATTCTAAACCCAATATTTATAATTCCATAAAAATATTGATATGTCATGTAACATCGTAAAAAAATTATCTGAAATATTACTTTTTAAATTTTGAGGCGTTACAGATCTCGTGCCAAACATATGACATCATATTGTGTCATACAGTCATGTTGCATATATAAAGGCACGCCACATAGTTTTATTTTTCCATATTGCGTAATTCGATATACGTCACATGATTGTATGACACTATTTAGTGTCTTACATATATATGGCGTTAGATCATTACATACGGTGTTGTAACGTGTTACAACAAATTATATCTACACAATAATTATTATTCACATTCTATATAATAGCTCTTTATTGTTTCACCATACATTTCAAATAATAATCTCCCTCGAATAAAGAAGCTAAAAAAAAAAATAGCTAACACCGAGTGCCATAAAGAGCAACCATATGGGTGTTCGAAAATTGTTAATAATAAACAATGTAATATTAACTTGATATAAGCATTTTTAAAACAAGAACTTCATTCCATTTAAATCAAAGCAACAAAACAATGCAAAGATGTGGTTTGAAATGTGATGCAATATTTAAATTTTCAGTGATGAGACCTACGTTCGGATTATATCCATCTCTCCTCTAATTCCCCACTTCCCTCCCTCCATATACAAAAATTATAAAAGTACAAAGATATCATCACAACCTTCTGCAACGTCTTCACTGCCAAAAGAAAACAAGGTTCAGCTGCAGTCCTCTGCACCAGCGTTATTGCCGTGAAACATTTTTCCAGTCCAATGGGCGCTCATAGGATTGAACAAATGAGCGAAACATGAGTTAAGAGTTCTTTCCCAGCCAGTTTTTCTATTAAGTCAGATCAGGTTTCGTGTATAAAGTCTGATTGCCAATAGAAAACAACCATAGAGTGTTTAATGATTCAATTATGATTACATTTCTATTCGAAGTGCATGACATTACAAATTAGAATCAATTTAATTTGTTTATTGCTAGTAAGATAATCACAAATCATGTTAATTGTCATCAAACCTTGATGGTGATCAGAAATTTTTGTCTCACTCAAATTTTGTATTTATGCATTCGGTATGTTGGAATGGCCATCAGGTGTTCTGATTTAGAAGTTACAAAACCAAACCACTCATCCATGTTCAAGCCACTAGGCTGCATCCCATTTGGAAGCTCCCAATCAAAGCAATGAACCAATTGTGCCATCAATAACCAAACGATAGTGAGACCTAACTGCATCCCAGGGCACCCTCTTCAGCCGGAACCAAAGGGTATAAGTTCAAAATTGCGCCGTCCTCGAAGGTCTTTATTACTCTCAAGAAATCTTTCAGGACAGAACTTCTCTGCTTCTTCCCACACATTTGGATCTCTCTCGATGGCCCATACATTCACCATTATTCGCGATGCTTTAGGTATATCGAAGCCAACAACTACACAGTCTTCCATGGACTCATGTGGGATCAACAAAGGAGCCACGGGATGAAGTCTTAAGGTTTCCTTTATTACTATCTCGAGGAATTCAAGATTGTCTAGGTCGGATTCCTCCACCATTCTTTCTAATCCAACAACAGATTTTATTTCTTTTTGGAGTTTTTTCATCACTTCCAGATGTCTAATGAGTTCAGAAAGTCCTCATTCTACCACAGTAGATGAAGAATCTATTCCTGCAAAAAAATAGACAAATGAGTTTATGTTTGAAAAATTGCTTTTGTAAAAATTAAAGGGATTTTTTAAGAGAACGTATGATTGAAAAGTAAGAAAAATTACGAATCCACATGTAAAATACTTTAATTGGATAAATGTGCAGAGTTTAAATAGATCTTATTGTTCACGTGTCAGCAATTCTTTGATCTTTTTCAATGTAGATCATATATATTATCTCTAAATTCAAACTTAAAATATGTTTTCCTTCCTCCATGCTCCCGTATCATCCTTCAATTTATAAGTGCTAAAATTTTTAACTGCTCCAATTAGTTAGGTGCATTCCATTAATTGGGTTCTGTAGGTAATTAATCTATACTAGATATAAAGTTTCAGCAAATTAGTAATTACCAGTAGCACAGCCTTGATATGGAGCCGGTCAATTTCAAATTCGGCCTCTCCAGATTCCATAATGTCTAACGTGGTATCCACAAAATCCTTAGTTAGCTTATTCTTTTCCTTGTTTCTAACATGATCATCAATAATCTTTTCAACAAAGCCATCAAGAACCTTGGCAAGAGCCTTAAACTTGTGCGTCAATCCCTGAAGATCGAGCATGCCAAGATAAGGGAAATAGTCCACAAGGTTAGGAACCGCGGCAACTTGATTTCCCTTTTTCAGAACAGCTTTGAACCCCTTCTCGTCAAGATCCTTATCTGTATACTTCTTTCCAAACACTGTCAAACAGATTATATCAGCATTCACCGAGGCTATTATCACGCTACCGTCCACGATTTCACCTTTCTTGGAAGCCCTTTTAAGTGAGTTAACCATATGTGCTACCTCTTCCCTTCTCATGGAATGGAACTGATTAATCCTGGCATTACTCAGTAACTGCAAAGTGTACCGTTTATGCATATCACGCCAATAAGGGCCATATTTTTGGAACACAATATTTCTTTGTCCGGATCCAATGTACTTGAATGCTTCAAGGTCTGGCCTGCTGCAGAAAATATGATCATATGTCTTGAGAAAAAGCTCAGCCGCAGCAGGAGGTGATACGATAATGGTTGGAACATAGCCAAACCACAGATGCATTATGCGGCCGTGTTTTTGGGCAAGTCGATAGAGATCTTGATGGGGATTCTTTCCCAACATATGGAGATGGCCTAAAATGGGAAACCCTTTTGGCCCCCATGGCAGTTTCTTCTTCTTGTTTGGGATCAAAACTCGTGGAAGGACATAAAGAAGTACAATAAGCACTGATACTCCTGTCCAAATCCAAGCCATGGCTCTATGGAGTGGCTTTATTTTGGCTCTATTCTTGAAGAAAGATTAATTTCAGTGACTTGTAGCTAGAAAACGGATGAGGAGGGGAAAGAAAGAGGATATAAATACATGAAGTGAAAATTTTAACCTTCATTTTTTTTTTTTTGTTGGGAGGTGAATTGCGGCTAATGATTTTGACAGATTTGTTTCACTATGGGGTAATTTTGCATCTAAAACACTCATATAAACAATAAATAGAAGGTTGGCAAAATAGTCAAAAGTTGCAAAATATTTTTTTGGCAAATAGCAAACAATAAATGTCATATCTATGCTGATGTAGTCGAGTGTGCATAAAAACGTGCTTCTTTTAGTTAGGCAAATCGATGCCTGCATAGATACTCATCTCGATCACATTTTTACTTATTATGATAGTCCGGCACGGTATAATTGTATAAATAGTTGACTTTTATCTTTTTTAGGCATTTATCTTTTTTAGGCAAGTCTATGCTTACACTGCATGCCTTAATGGAGAATTACAACTATATTGAGATGAATAATGCTATGTAGTATCATTGGTGTTGAGCATCAGTTTAGGTGGCAATACACATGGTATTAAATAATCAGTAGAGTTAAAAGCATACACATATGATAATTTTACTTATCATTTAATATCATATGAACTGTTATCGAGCACTAGTGGTGCTATATAACAATACTCTAATGTGTGAAAGGGTTGTGAGAAATATCAACAAAAATGTGCCAAATTTAATTTCTTGGCAATTGCTTCAATTAAGTAAAATTTTTTTAAGTGTACTAATATATTGACACATGATATCAATCTATGAATTTTGCCTATTAATATTTGTACACAAATTTACTGGTTGATATATATCATGCATCCAATATGTACCCAAAAAAAAAAAAAAAAAAAAATCCGCTTTGCTTCCCACCCCCCACCTAGGGGTATTAGCTGGGTCCATGATGGGCATGGGCTCCCAAATTAGAAAAAAAAAAAAAAATTTACCTTGTCAAATAAAAAAATTACATATAAAGGATAAGTTAATTGTACGTACTGTACTGTACACTTCTCCAATAGCGTCTGGCTCCGCCAGTGCCCTTGTGAGAGCAATTTATTTTACTTCAATGCTGATATGGCATGCTACCATTTGTTATAAAATAAGTAGGTCCCTTTGTTACAAAAAGTAGCATGTTATGTTACACTTATTTGACGGATCTAGTGACATGGATGTCAGGTTATTGGATAGAATTTCTAAGAAGAGTGTGAATGGAGGGGCTAGTCCTAGTTTCCGCTGCCTTTGCCGATACTTGTTTTAAGCCTTTGTTAGTCAAACGAAATGAGAGGTGGGCGCTTTTTTAAAATGTCTACAGTAAGTAGGTGATCATTTCCTTAGACATTCAAATTTCCATTATATGAGGTTGGGTTTTGGCAAAGAGTTTGTATCGGGTTGAATAAATTTTTAGTTCTCGATTCCTATTTAAAAAAGCAACAAAGTTATAAAATGTAAGCAACCAACATTAGTTTTGCGGGAAAACTAGTATAAAAGTAGCTTGGAAAAATGTGTGTTATATATTTGTTAGGCAAATCTATTCCCACATGCCTATCTATGTATTTTCATTTAACATGGTTGTAGTCTTGGGCAGCATAACATCGTGCTCTAATATTTGTTAGCCAAGTCTATGCTTGCCTTTATCGAGAGTTACAAGTATATTGAGATAGTCTCAACTATCTAGAACCCTGAGAAATGTCACGGCTAAAATGTTCTCAATTTATTTTTTTTTTTATTTTTTATTTTTTGCATATTGCAACGATTCCTAAATCACAATAGAACGAGTGTGTTGACAAATACATAAAATTAGGTATTCCAAATTAGCTCCTCCAAATTTGTATCGATTAATAAACACTTTGATATTAAGGAGGCCTTCTCACCTCTGTTCATTAACTGTCATCTTCAAATCTCTGGTGGCAGCTCAAAATTTTCTAGATTTCTATGCATTTAGTAAATCTCACCACTATATGTCTATATACACTAATGCTATCATATATTTTAGATGTCATACTATAATTTCTTCTCAAGCCCTTCTAAATACTTTATAACTGTACAGAAAAACTAAAATCTAAGATTAAGAGTTTGATTCTAAGGACTTTAGTGTATATGTACTTCTGAGGAACAGAACTTCAAAAACTACCAAATTCATCAAGGACGGAGCTAAGCATTTCTTGCCTTGATACAATGTACACAAAGATTGATGGAAATTAAAGCGCGGAATTGATAGACAATGGTGAGCTTGACCAAGGGGATGGCACCGTGTGAGAACCTCCGCTCAAAGCCTTTAGACTAACTGATGGTAACACAAGTTCAAAATAATCTATATATTTGTATTCTCTGTGGTGCATAACTTTATACAATTTTCGGCCGTGCCTTAAAGATAACAGAAAAGAAAAAAGAAAAAAAAAAGTCAAGAACAACTTGAAATAATTCGATCAACAAATAATATAGATTATAGAGTACTTACTATAGAATCATATATAGTTCTTTAATGCCCCCCCCCCTCCCCAACCCCCCTTCTCTGAATACTCAAAGGACCTACCACTCAATGCCATGATAAAGATTAGTTTCCATGACCCTTTTAACTGTTCCATCAAATTCATAGCCCTTTCCAACATCGAAACCAGGAGACATCAAATTCGCCCCATGTTTTGCAGTCACTTGTGCATGAAAATCGCCGTTAAAACTATGCAGATTATCAGTAACTTTCCCAATATCAGCATCAGTAGCAGGGGAGAGCTCTTGTCTAATCACAGTGTTCTTGTCCCCCTCGATTTCTCTATACTTGTTGAGGTAAATTTTCAAGGGTCCAACATAGTTTTCGAATCCTAACGTTGTCATAGCCCATAGCAGATCATCTCCATTGATAGTCTTCCTCTTCTCTGTTTGGCATTTGTCCGACTCTTCCCCTGTTACGAAGCTAATGAACTCAGAAACGCATTCTTGGACAGTTTCTTTGGCTTCTTTGGATATTTTAGCATTTGCTGGGAGGGATTTTTTCATGATCCGGCTTACATTCGCTATAGGAAGGAACCGATCGTGCTCCTTACAGTCTGAGATGTTAGCGGATAACGGACTTCCCTCTGGACTGTTTTGGATTATTTTTCCTGTCATTGGGAAGAAATGTTGGGGTTGAAGAGGAATTCAAGCTTGAAAGAATAATTATATAACTAGAAAGCTTTTGTGGGGTTATGATGGAAAGAGTTTGGGCTTTTAAAGCTAATAATGCCATAAAAAATCAATAGAAAAGAGTGGAGAGGCGGTCTTGATGTTGACATAAACAAATGGAATTATAATGTGACAGCCAAAATTTTCTATTATTTACTAGCCTTGTTAATGTAAAGGGCATTCAGAAAACAACCTTTAATTCAATATTAGAATACTCTTGTATACGATATATGATATGCTAATCAACAATGAATTAGTATCTGATATCGGTTAACTATGTCATGTCATATAATTAATCTCGTCCAATATGTTTACCGGAGAAATGATATAGATGACCCAATGTGTGCTTAACTTACTCCAGTCCAACAAATCTTTTGTTTTGAGCAAAAATATGTTTGGTAATCAAACATTTGTTTTATAGTTGTATGGTTTGACTATAAATTTTCTGAATTAGAATTAAATTGGAACTTCTCCATTTGATCCCAACCTTGTAGTCCCGAACTTCAGACCAAACAGGGCTTGAAAGTAGTGATGAAGACAATATGTAAACAACAAATATTACAACTTAAAGACTCTCCATGCCATTAGACTTTTCATTTCCATAACAGCTGAATAGTTTACAATTGTGGACTTTGGCCTGCATTTTTTTTGGGTGTTTCGTGTTAGAAATGTTACATCTGCATGCCTCCATCCTATTTTTTCATATCATCATGCTGATTTTATAATGGAACTATTCGATACTTTTATAACGATTCTAGTTTTGCATAAATATTTTTTTGACCATGGAGACATTGGCATTAGATTCTTGATGATAAAGTTTTCAATATTCTTTGCTTCTTTTAGATTTCGAATTCATAACGATTTTAGGCTTTATATTACTAGGGAATAAATGCTTTTCTCGTGTGCTCCATTCATTCATATGTTCGTTAATCAAGATTGTTGTGCCTGTCTCTCTTTTTTCTTTTTTTTTTTTTTAAATGGGTGGGGTGGGTTTGGTTTAATGAAAATGGTACCAACACACATGTGACCCATATAATAATTATTGATGAAAATATTATGTGTGAGTTAATAGGATTCTGCAAAGTGTATGTTTGCAGAATTTGTTATATGTTTTTGTTATGCATATAACATTACTCTTATAATTAACTGTAATCTCAGAGGGCATTTCGTTGCATCGTAATCTTTCTGCAAGAATTTCTAAATTGGTACCATATATTCAATTTGTATAACTAGTTGTAAAACTAGCGGTGCGTACATCTTGAATAGAGTAATTAGTCTCTTTCTCTGACTTGCACATTTGACAAACATTTACTTTTATTAGATTAAAATTAATGAAAAAATCAATCTCTACTTATAGTTTATATCAGTATGATGATAGTTCTAATTATTAATATATATTTCATTCATGATTTCAAACGGTTGAGTTCATATCCCCCAAAGTCAGAAAAATCTCGCTAAATCCCATTGGAAATATGCCAAATGGCACCTTTGCATATGTGTTGCGTGAATATTAAAAAAAAAAAAAAAACATTTCTTTTTGAGTCTCAAAATCATTGTAATATATATGGAACTGCTTGAAGTATATTTTATTTTTTTTGATATAAGGGGGAAATAGGTAGTGATAGCAACGGGGCCGATTTGGGACGGGGCCGGTTTAGATTATCTATCGCCCCTCCCTACAGCCCCGATTATTTCGTGTCGGGGTTTAGGGTGGTTCGGGTCGGGGTAGTTTTTGCTGCCCCGTTTAGATTTTTTTTTTTTTTTTTTTAAGATTTGGTTATTACTTTTTGGGGTTCCTATGCTATATAAAGTTAACAACACCCTCAAAGAATTTTTTTAAAGTAAAATTTGGGGTTTTACAAGTGTTTCCTCCTTTTTTTTTTAAACATTTAAACGGATTGGGGAGATTCCGACCCGTCGCGGGCCTGCGGATCACGCCCCGATCCACCCTGCCAACCCGCAGATATCTGGGCAAGTCGATTCAAATTGTCATCCCTAGAAATAAGGGAGGGGAGGAGAAATAAAAGAGGGGTAAGTGTGATTCGTATCCAAGACCTCCTCCTTAAAATATGAGTATTTAACTATTGTGGTACTTGTTCGAACTACTCTTGAAGTATATTAAACCAACAATATAATTGCACAACCCCTCCCCCACCCAAAATAATAATAATAATTGCATATTTTATTTTGTGAAATTGTCAATGGTAAGAGTTGACCTAACTAGAAGCTTCAAAACATAATATACTTATAAAATAATTTTCAGATAGTTCTTGATGTTAAATCCTGTGATTATTATTCATTGATGACGTTATTCTGCAATAATAACTGGAATATAAATAAATGGTATAATTTGGACTAAACAACATTTTTAGAAGAATCTTTATTCATAAAGAGCATTTTTTTTAAACGGGTCATAAAGAGTATTTTACACTAGTTGAATCATCCAATATTTAATTGTGTTGCCTCTAATTGAGACAGTTTGACTAGTTCATTAATTTATTCATAAATCCTGCCATCAGTAATTAATTAATTAATTAATTATAAACAATAGTGTGATTCTGGACTGCTTCTAGGTGAACAACCTGCTTGTATACAGAAAGTATGTAAATTATTTGAGGCCGGCAAGCTAAAATGACAAGGAAAGACCCCTAAGCCTACACAATTTTCTTGTACAATTTTTTAAACAATGAATGTGCACCATATGATTGGCATTGATCTATTCTGACGTATAAGAGCGCCTGTTGCTTGCGAGCATTTTTCCGGTTTGAACTGACTGATGAACCGACGAACCGACCGGTCGATTGATTTTTAGTCAGTTTGAAAGGAAAAAAAAAAAAAAAAGATGATTGATTCACAAAAACCAGTTGGTTTTGGCAAAAGACAACAAATTGTAGGTTAACTGGCGAACCGAACCAGTCGGCTAAGTCTCGGATTCGGCCCGAAATTTCTCGGACGCCCAAGCCCACCTGGCGCCCGGACGTGTACTTCATCGTCCATAGCACTAGGCCCAAATCTAAGATTTATTATTAAGTTCGTATATAAGTGTGAGGCCCAACTAGCTTGAACAATTAGCTTGCTTTTTTTAAGGTTGACTGCATTGCATCCAAAAATTCTGGTGGATTGTACTAGTCAGACATGAAAATTATATTTGAGCAAAAAAGTAAACAAAATTTAGTTTGATAAAATAGACATGTGACTCATATGATTACTATTAATTTAAAATTGGTGTCATGTGTAAAAAATAGAATTCTGTCATATGTCATTTTGTTAAACTCTTTGTATACTATTTTTGTTAGAATAGCACAACTTGTATGAAGTAGGGAACTCAAACGAAAACTGGAATCCATCAGAAAGAGAGAAAACTCTCCCAGAAATGTATTAATTGAACTATGATCTCAGGAAATCTAATTTTAAATAGTCATGATTAAGTCTTAGAGGTAATTAATGGTGATTTAAAAAAAAAAGACTAAAAAATCGAAAACCGTAAAATTACATGAGTGGATATAGGGGGCTTATGTCCCTAAACGCATATAGTAATGCCCACGAATGGCCAAAATACATCCCATAATCTCCAATGGGTAGTCTAATTTTTGGGTGGTGTAGAGAAGAGAGATAGAGAAAAAATTATTATTTTAATTGAATGTTGGTGGAAAGAGGTGTAGGAAAAAAAGAAAGGGAAAATCGAAAAAGATGAGGGAAAATTGATAGAGCCTTACAAGGGATACGATGGAGGAAAAGTGAGGAAAAAATTGTATAAATAAGATAAAAGTTATTAAAATTAAAAGAAAATTTTAAAAAAAGGGACCCGCAAATTTTTTTTTTTTTTTGGGGTCTTTCTCTATCTTTTTTTGACTATGGAGGAAGACCTCATGCATTAGAGATGCTCTAAAGGTACGTGTGTTGGGTTTGCCTCGCCGTACCATCAACCAAATCGGAAAGTGAACTCCAAGTTTGTCAAATTATGATTTTACCCTTTTCAGTCGAACTCTCCCTCATCCACCAACCATTTGTCCTACATCATGACATGTATGTATGTATTACTCAACAAAATGTGCGGGTTTATCAGCTCTCATCTCACTCGGTGCGCAACTTGTGTGCATTTAAGATTCCATTTATCCAACTTTTTATCCATTTATATTCCTTCTTTGGGATTTACATGAGAATAGAAACCAGAAAAAGATGCATGCATGTACTTTTAAATTTGACCTCAACCCCACTTTAAACAATAGCCATCTAATGAGGACTATGAACGATATTCCCACCGTTTTGACAGCCAAATAGAAATAGCAAATATTCCACTCATTACTTTTTAATGCACTTATCCTCTTCAGGGTTTACTGTAGAAAGGGCACACACCACTAAAGTATCATGCATTCCCCTCTTTCCCAAGTTCTGACTTATCGACGCATAAACAAAGTTACCATATTCTGACTTATGGAGACCTAGACGATATTTATGACATATTTAGTATGCTAAATTGAAGTATATATCGAATTTGAATCTTCTTTTGTATATTGTGCATCTTTATATATGTCTCAACTCTTTGCAAAACATGTGCCTAACATTAATTAGTCAGTTATACATGCATGTCAAGTTCCTAACTTGAAATCCATTTTTATTTGCATGGACTCTGCACTTTTTAATCAATGCAGTGAAAAAGTGTGACATTAAAAGAAATCTTTGAGATAAATGATGCACTATTAAAATTTAAAATTGTTTAGATATGTCATTTTAATTTTTACCCCCCGTGGACTTGTCAAAAACACTAGTCGTCGAGCCTAGCTCAACTATATATATCTGTGTGTGTTTATGCTCGGGTCGGCACGTCTAGGCAGAGTGGCGGAGCCACGCGCGCCAGTAACAAAGTCAGAACCTTTAACTTTGGGGTGAAACTATTTAATTTTTCCTTCATAAAACAAAATATTAAAAAAATAAAATATTAACACCATTTTTTTACATGTGATGAAATCAATATTAATTTCACCATATATATTTATCTTCATATACGCATAAATTCATACAATAACCTTAAAAAATAAATAATTTCCATAATAGCATTGATATAATTAACTTTAAAAGTATTTATAGTTTGAATGTCAATACAAAACTAAATTTTAATTTATCTATTTAATGATCTAAATCCGAAAAATTTTATTTTGCCCACGTATGCATGTTATTATGCATGCACACAATACGTGGTACACATCTAGGCTATAAGTGTGAGATGCATGTAGCTTAGATGTTACTATCAAGGTTTATATTCTTATTTTTATTAATTTTGCTAATAAGCTTAGCTAAGCTGTGCTCGTTAAGGAGCTCGATTGGCTCGGCGAATTCTAGCGGCTCAGCAAGTTCAAGTTAAACCCGGATCCCTCCTTCTCGAACTATTATTCTTATCAAATTAATGCTGGTATAACGAACTAATAATTTTTTTTTCTTATTTTAAAGGAAGTAAGTTAACATGGATTCATTCTTCAGAATGATTTTCTCATCAAGAATCTGAAGTCAAAAGTTGAAATGAGCAAGATTACTTATTTATGTCGCTAGAGTGTGAAGAATAAATTGAAAATAGATTTCAACTTATAAAGAGTTATGAATTTGTAAATAATAAATAATGTGAAATGCTAAGTTCATCATAAATATTTAACTATCATTGACTTGTTACATGAAGCTGTTGTATTTTGTTAACTCTATTTCACTTGCATAATTTTTAATTTTGTTCATAAGTCATCAGGTGACTCTTCTTGTTATCACATATACAGCGTGACCATACATATATTGTAATAGATTGATTGTAATGTATACAAAATAGGTCCCTTTTCGAAAAAGTTAAGTGCGCGGTTAACTTATGATCTTAATCGGTTTTAACCAAAATTTTGTACGACCTATACCTCATGCATCACATTCAACTCTTAATTTCAACTATACATGTTGACATGTCTTTTTTTTTTTTTTATGACCTCAGTGCGCCGATTTTGTCTACTTTGAGATACATGCTCTTACGTACAATGACCCCTTTACGTATGGTTTTGTAAATTCCCTACGAGAATTGCTTCTCTAGGAATTGATCCTTATAGTTCCTTAAACATGGGCCTCATAGGCCTTATAGGTTAAGGGTGATTCTTGATACTATTTAAGCAAGTACTTATTTTTTGAGGACCACGCGAGCAATACATTTCGTGAGACCTACGAATTCTTGACCACTCATTCAACCGGCTTTGATATAAGCTTACGAGTCCATAACAAGAAACAGATGCCCAGTTAAGATGCTACTTAGAGGGGAGGGGCTAGAATATTGGAGGTCATGTTACATAAGGCACTTAAACGTGAATCGTGGTCCAAAAGCTTGTTTTTTAGTGCATCTCAAGAAAAGAAAAGTGTTAATTTCACAAATCGTCCTCAACTTTTGAGTTAAGATCGATTGGGTCTTCAACCTTTTTTTCGACCTTTTGGGTCCCCCAACGTTTCATAAATTCAGACGATAGGTTTTTTTGATGAATTCCGTCAATATTGCCGTTATCTTTCTAATAAAATTACCGTTATACCCTTTAACTTTTTAATTTAAAAACAAAAGATTTAAAAATATTAAATTATAAAAAAATTAAAAAAAAGGGAAAACACCCAAACCCTCCCCTTCCCTCCCAAGGGCTGCCGAAATGCTACCATTTCAGGCAGCAAATTGAAAGATTCACCCCACCCCTTTTTGGCCTACAAAAGTGCTGTCAGAAATGACAGCAATATTTTTGTCGCCTGAAGCGACTATCGAAATGTTGCCGCTATCATTTCCGACAGTAAATTTGGGGAATTCACCCATTCCTGTTTTTGGCCACTGGAAATGGAAGCATTTCAATAGCCATTTCTGGTTGCCCTTGGGAGGGGAGGGGAGTTTTTTGTTTTTTTTTCATTTTTTATTATTTTTATTAATTTTGAATCTTTTATTTTTAATATTTAAAAAGTTAAGGGTTATAAGGTCAATTTTATTAGAAAGTTAACGGCAATATTGATAGAATCTGTCAAAAAGGACATATTGTGTTAATTTATAAAAGGTTGGGGTCTAAAAGATTAAAAAAAGTTGAGGACTCAACTGATTCTTAACTCAAAGGTTGACGGCGATTTGTGAAATTAATCCAAAAGAAAATCCAAAAAAGAGAGTCTTACTGGAAAAACTGTGTGCAAAAGTAAACATTCTCATGTCCTTTACCTTTTCTAGAATTTTGATTTAAAAAAATACAAAAAACCCATTATAGGTATTGTAAAAGGAAAATTCATTTGTAAAAAATGCTTTACAAGAAATGGTGATTTGATCATATTATTGTGTGTTGTATGATTAGGGGAAAAGTAGTTTAGGACTTAGTTGTTCATGTGACACTCCGCGAAAGTTTGAAAATTTTATTTTGACTTAAATCTCGAATAATGATTAACTATAAGAACTCGGTGAGTAATTTTACAGATAATTAGCCGAGACATACTATAAGAATTTGAAAACATTTTTGTAATCGGCTAATTAGTCGTGATACTTAATAGGAATTTGGGAACATTCTTTTATGCTTTAATGAGGATGAAAAACGATTTCTTGAATTTGTATCAACTATATTCATTGGTTGGTAATGTTGCCAAAAGAAAGACAAAGGCTAATCGGGTGACGAGTTTGAGACCAAAGAATGCTTAAATAAAAACATATGATAGTATAGTGGTATAGTCGAAAAGCCAATGACTTAATTATAGAATGTATTAAGTTGAAATGTTCATTAAATGATAAGTAGAAACATCTAGAAAACACTTGGACCATTAGAATTGCTCACATGAATATAATGAGGGAACACTTGGCATTCTTACTAGCAAGAATTCTCATGAACTTCCATTTGTACCTATTTCTATTGGCTATGTATTAATGACCTAATAGACAATTGAAGGCTCTTTTATTGGTGGAATCCAAGGATTCTTAGAAAATAATTTGGGGAAATTCGTCTATAAATTGAGGTAGGCTTAGAACACCCTCAAGAAGCCTTCAAAAACACATCATTTGTCTTCCAAACAAAGCTTTCTTTATATACATATAAGATCTTACTTGGAAAGATACTTTATTTAAGGAATACTCAAGGATTTGAAGGTATTTTGCCACATATAAACATCCATTAATCTTTGAAAGGGACAATAGCAATGTGAGTAAATAATGTCTTGGTTTCCATTGGCATGCCATTACTTTACAAAAAGGATGAATTTTTTAATGTCTTATTATGATAAGGAATGGAATGTTTTCTTGCATACAAATCATTAGCATTGCCCTACCCGCTCTGTAATGAATTGCTTTGAATTGTTCCCATGCTATGACCTATTCCATGACCCCGGGATATAAACGATTAGTATGGTGTCTGATTTGATTGATAATGCTCTTTAAGACTTCGGTAAAGGACAACCGGAGTAATTGTGGATCCACATATCATTGTATTGCCGTAAGTAACTTGGCATTTGAATGATATTATTGCGCGCCATGAGTAGTAGGTGATTCTAGTGTTTGAGCCATATTATGCATTTGAAAAAAGTTTGTGCATCTTTTACTTATTGGACTTATAATGGTAAAATGATTTTACTTGAAATCTCGTGACAAACTAAAACATTATGTTACTCACGGGGTACATAGTACTCACCCAATGTTTAATTATTTTTTTGTAAATGTTCATCCGCAATGTCTTCGAAAGGCAAGTCGAGACATGGAGTGAAAACTCGAGTGGGAGTAGGATATCTCAAGTCATAGAAACGGATTTATGGGGTTACTATGACGATGCCCCGCAATTCCTAATATATTTGGGCACTACAGATGAGCTTAATGTGTATTGTGCCTACACTCATGCCCACCTCTATCATGATAAGTTTATGGTTGATAAACATATGTTCTTCACTTAATATGACAATATAATATTAGAATAAACTAGATACTTGCATATGTAACACTTAGTATGTACTACAATGAATGACTTTTGTATGG